>VUYV01000019.1:1468290-1486380 GCA_008711295.1 Anarhynchus alexandrinus
GCGCTCCCCGCCCGCGGGGCCGGGCGGCGGCCACCCCCGTGGCCCGAGCCCCCGCCGCGCCCTGCCCGGCTACACCCTCAACGCGCGGGTCTTCTGGCCGCTGGTGACCGGGCTCTGCACCGCGCTCCTCTGCCTCTACCAGGCCCTGCGGGGCGGCGCGGACGGGGAGGAGGCGGCGGAGGCGGCGGGCTCCGTCCCGCTCCTTAAGGGCTCGGCGCTGCTGCTGCTGGGCTGCCTGCCTGCCCGCTGCTGCGGCGCGGCGGGCGGCGGCCCNGGGCGGCGGCCCAAGGGCCGGCGGGTTCCGAGCGGCGGGGGCGGCGGGGTCGCGGCGCGGCGTGCTGGAGAGCTTCTACGGGCGGCAGCTGCGGCTCTCGCCCCACGTGCTGGGCCACAGCAAGGCGCACGTCGGGCGCGTCGTGGCCGAGCTGGTGCGCGCCGCCAAGGCGCAGGGGCTGCAGCCCGGCCCGCTGGCCCTCAGCCTGCGCGGGGACTTCGTGCGCATCGGCAGCGCCTACGAGCAGCACAAGGTGCGCAGCCCCGACTGCTTCGACATCCTGGTGCCCCTGCGGCTGCCGCCCCACCTGGAGCCCCGGCCGCGCTCTGCCGACGGGCACGGACCCCGCGGCGCCTTCGTCTGCGGCCTGCGGGCCAGGGCCGGCTGGCCCCGCCGCTACCGGCCCTTCGCCGAGGGCTTCTGCGTGGAGCTGCAGGGCCGCAGCCACCTCTCCTCGGGGCTGGTGCTGCGCTGGTTCCAGGGCCACCTGCAGCGGTGCCTGGGCGCCGTGCGGTACCGGCTGCAGGAGCGCTGCCGCATCAGCCTCTCGGCCTGCCCTGGCCGCCCGCCCACGCTGCACATCCTGCCCTGCTCCGACTACGTCTGCTGCCACATCTCCATGGCCGTGCGCCTCATCCCCGCCATCCCGCTTGGCGACGCGCTCTACCTCACGGCCCTGTTGCCCGAGGGCCCGCAGGGGCCCCCGGCCCCCGAGGCCCTCTGGGGCCTCAACGCCTCCCGGCAGGAGCAGCGGCTGCTGAGCTGGCTGAAGGAGCAGGCCCCGGCCTCCTCCTGCCACCTCAAGTGCCTGCAGATCCTCAAGGGCCTGCGGGACCTCCGCGGGCAGGGCTTGGAGGAGCCCTTCTGCTCCCAGTGGCGCCGGGTGCTCTCCTCCTACGTGCTGAAGACGGCCCTCTTCTCCCTGCTGCTGCAGGGGCCCTTGGAGGCCTGGGACGAGCGGTTCCTGGTGGAGCGGATGGAGGACCTGGTGCTGCACCTCAGGGGCTGCCTGCGCAAGCAGGTGCTGATGCATTTCTTCCTGGGCAACGCCAGCCTCCCCGAGGCTGTGGCCCTGCCCCGGTTCCTCAAGGAAGCCGCCCCCGTGAACTTACTGGCAGCCTTTGATGGGGCCACGCTGGATCTGGTTGCCTTCCAGCTGATCAACACCTGGATCCAGGCCCCACACATCATCAGGATGTACAGCAGCCCCCGGTACCTGCGACCAGCGCCCACCCCATGCCGGCACGTCGCCGAGGCCAGGCAGGAGCCGCCGGGAGAGTGAGCTGGCGGCCAGGTGAGCTGGTGTCACTCATGGACGCTGCCAGGGCAACGGGTGCTCCCAGCCTGCTCGTCCATCGAGAGCCCGCGTCTGCCTGAGGAAGGTGGGACCCATTTAAATGTGGTTCTGTGGTTTTGTCCCTGACCTGAGAAAAGTGGGAAACCAGAGGCTGAGACTTAATGAAATTGTGATTCTTGTTTTTTAATGTCATTAATTGTTCACGGGAAAATTGTGAAACTTCTGGGGCCTTAGACAAAAAGCGTTACATACAGTCAACTGTTTGCAAATCCAACTTTAACAGGCTCAAACTGACATTTCTGGAATATTAACTTGTTGTCTTAGTGGCAAAATTGACCTTTTCTGAGATTCACTTTTTATGATACAAAATCCATTTGGGATTTAAAAATCCTGTAAGTGCAAACAAACCCCCCGATGTACCAAGAGGCTCTTAAAATGCGATGAGCACTAGAGCATGGATGTTGATCACAGTTTGAAATGCTCAATGACATGCTTTAAATTTCCTGTGTAATCGAATATATTGTGCTCAATAGAAATATATTGCGCGTGTTAATGCAAAACGGAAGGAAGACACGAAACCTCTCCAATAACAGCATGAAGAATCTAGTCGCGCATTTCTGTGTTCAAGTGAAGGTTATACTGAAGGATTGAAATACAGATAAAAGGAAACAAATAGCACTTTATTTTCACGAAAGCTTTCTTTTTAGGTTAATTGGCTGCACTAAATACTTGCTATGGAGGAGGCATTAATATTTTGTTAAAGGGATGATGTTTGAATCATCCTGAGGAAAACCTTCTTTTAAGGAAATACTTGGAGGTTCATTTGTTTGTGGGTTATTGTTGAGATTTATTATTTTTTCTCCAACTTTGAGTATTATTTTCTTAGAATTTACTTTACCTCAAGGACCAACAACAAAACTTAAGAAATTCTGTTTGGTGGTTTTGTTTTGTTTTGTTTTGTTTTTGAACAAACCTTAAACCAATCCAAATCTCAGTGCTGTAAGCTGGCTGCTGCGCCCTCCCGCTCTCTGGTAGGAGTTTGGTGGGATTTTTGGATGACTGCCTGACCAGTTGTCTGATTGTGGCAGTGTTTTGACCAAATAACCTGATGGGATTTTCTAGTGCTGTGCTATAGCAAATTGTTATCTTATTGTGGGGAGGAGGAAGTGAAATATTTCGGGGTACTTCAAAATTATTTAGCACTAATTCATGGTACAGTGGCAGTCTTAGGCTATGGATTCTGGTGTCCTCTAAATATAGACACCAGCCAGATAATTTCCACTTCTTGCCTGGTTATGTCCCCGTCGCTGGAATAACCTGGTGAGTTGTAACGCAGCCAGCTCTGCAAGTGTCCTTAGCTCCTGGTGCAGGTGCCTGGGGTGGAGGAACCTGATGTGTCCCAGGGTGTCAGCAAATTCAGAATTTAAAATCCTTGCTTTATTGGGTCGCCTGCTCAAGTATTTGATGAATTAAGACCCAAAATGTGTTACTGAATTGCTGGCACTCGGGAAGCCGCACGTGTGCCTTATTACCCACTATAAAGTGTCCTAGGTGAGCAGTCTGAAGTGAATTATAAATGACCAAGTGTAACTTCTGGGAAGCTTTAGGAAAACTTGAAGTTACTAATGTACTCCTCCTCTCCCTGATGTACATAGAGATACCATTGTGCTTTATTCACAGTTCTATGCATCCGAGCACAAAACAAATGTTTTCAAAATCTAGGAAGCTTTATAAAAATCTATTTTTCTAAATGGAAACGCTCCCTAGGCAGATGTTTGTCTACTCCTGTCTATTTTTTAAACTGCTCTTGCAGTCTTATTTTCAGGTAATTATAGCCTAGGTCACACCCGCAAGTTGGGTTATTTTTATATATGAAGCCCTGTGCTTCTTTCTACAAATACAAATAGTGTATTTATAGGTAGCATTGATCAAATGTTCTTTGCACATGGTATTTAAGGCCAAGTGAGCTACCTTGGTGTTTTTGATTTTTTTCATGGTAGTAGACCACGATACGTACTATTTTTGCAGACTTGTGTTACTTGGTATGTGAAATAAAATGCAGTTCTGCAATCCATGCCATTGAATCTTTTGCCCAAAGAAGGACTAGATGGCCAGCCCAGGGTATTGTGGCTGCCTGGACTCATGACATAAAGACCCATTAGCTGTTAATTCTGGCATCATAACCACTTCAGTCAGCTGTCGGTTTGTTTACATCACCGTGCACCCCTGCCTCTGAAAAGTGATCTTTTCTCTGAAAAGAAATGCACATTTAGTATGTATTTAGTATTGCTGCAATACATGGAAATCTGTAATAGACTTGGTAAGGACTTTCTCACTAAAGCGTAGTAATGTCAGGAAAAGACATCAGGAAATGCATGATAAGGAGAGATGGTGGAGAATATAAATAGTTTAGAAAATGAAAGTTGGGCTGAGGGGTGAATGAGAATGATGGTAAACTCTCAGTGAAGACACACTGCAAACAAGCCAAAGGACATGGGGATAAAATTGGAGGAGAGCTATTGAAAGCAAGGCACATCTGGAGTGTAGGGAAAAGAGATTTAAGTGGGTTTTCCTTTGACAATACTTCCAAATACTTTCCAAAGTGGTTGAATGCATCAGGGCTGAACAGTGAGGCAAACCCCCAGTTTATTAGCCACGTAAGCAGATCTTCAGTGTGAGTTTTTGCTCAGCAAGGCAGTTTTGAGTTTGTGATGGCTGGTGATGGGAGAAAATGCATGCATTTGCTGTAACCTCAGGCTTGGGCAAGTTTTCTTGAGGAGAGGGGGCTCCCTGCCAGTAAGGCAGCGTGCATGCGGTTGGTGGGAGGTCTGAGAAAATCTCGTAGAGTAACTTGTGGCTCTGTTGTACAACAGAGATGTTAAGTGTGTTTTCTTTATCTGCTATAAAGCATGCATTCATGAATATGATTGACAAAAGGAGCTGATAAAAGTTGGGTTCTGTTACGGTATTAATCTTATTCCACAACAAATGTGACAGCACTGGTACCTGAGGCGTCCTGGAGCTATTACAGGGCCTTATCTGCAAGGAGGTGAACAGACAACTTGACCTACACGAGTAATCCTGTGGGCCTTTTTGCTTCTCCCTCCTCTCCCAGCCCATGGATACTGTACACAGAACAGGGTTATGAATGGGTATTTGTTAAGGTCGTTAACTGTTATAATGTATCCTAGATTCAGCAGGGTTGCCTCTATGTGTATAAACTCAAACACCAAAACAGAAGAAAGAGCATGTTATTTAGCACTAATGTGGGTTCTTGGTTGTCTTTATCTGCAATCTATTTTTGCAAAGACTCTGTGCAAATGAAGTTGTTTTTATTGAACGTTGATTTGGAAGAGGAGTCACACCTGCAAGAAAATAAGTTGATTTACAGTACCAAAATGCATATATGTGACTTCATTTTGTATTGAAAAATGCTATGTATTTCTCAAAGACATCATTATTTCTTATCTGACTAAATATCTTGAAAACATTCCTCTTTTGATTTTGAATCTCTGCAGAGTAATGTAAATTTTAAGTGTCTGTTTGCAATGGACATTCTTGGTACAACTATTTTTTGCTGGTTAATAATCAGACCAAAGATTAAACTAAAGTGATCAGCTGCTATTGTTTTTTTTTCTTAAAAAAAAAAAAGTTTTTATAGGCTCAAAGTGTCAGCCCATTTTAATGAAACATTTATAAATTCATTTCCTATTTAATATCAAAATACATTTGCACTTTTTATTGTTTCCATAAAAAGTTGATGGTTTTGTTTTAATATTTCACTGTAGTAATAAACAGCTGTTTCAAAGCATCTATGCCTCAAGATTTAAATTCCTTGTTACCTTTTTTCAGTAAAAGCTACCTGCAGCCACAAAACTGTGATCGGCAGGCTTACATGCTCTTTAGGAGGAGACTACTAAAGTGGCAAAACCATGGGAAAGCAGGAAGTCCACGCCTTGGGAGTTGTGCAGAGGGATACGGGAGGAGAGCCAGGAGAGCAACTAGAGTGTGGCTGGCACTGGCTGTGGCGTTGCTGACTTTTGAAATGGAGCACGTTGGGTTTTGTGGCTATCTTGCTCAGAGGTTAAGAAAGTTTCCATTCTTGTTTCCCTGGCTCCAGTTTTGGGTCACTGCGTAAAATCTGTTTTTTCTGGTACTTGATGAAGAGGTGGGACTTCACCTTCATTTCACAGTATCTGTGTGAGCTTTTCAGCGTGGCATGTACAGACACGTCTCTGTTCCAAACCGCGTAGGTCACAGCTTTATTAAATACGGAAAAAGTCCTGCTGAAGCCAGCAGGAGTTGTGTGGTGGCTGGGCCAGCAAGTTACCTGTCCTTTATTTGTCTTCGGTAAGGTGCCAGAACTATACACTCCTGGCTTGTGCTGATGTTCCCTATTAAAGAAAGAAAGAACAGCAAGACCCCTAGCTTTTTAATCATTAAATCAAAGCTTGGCTGAAAATAACTATCTTCAGATCTTTTGTGTGCCTGCCTCTTCCCTTGCAGAGAGTAGCTTCTGTAGGAGGGTCGTTGGTACGGCGCTGAGGCAGCCCAGCTGGCTAACGGACTTCTCGCTGGCTAAGACTGGAAGAATGTCATTCCTTTAGTGTCAACACTCAGTCACCCAAGTCAGCGCGGAGGAAGCGTATTTAGATCTTTATGTCTTTAATAGCATTCTCTCGGATTAATGGCTTCCTTTAAAAGCAATGACCATCCTCTGGTCTCCATTCATTCCTTGCTCTGAAATATTTCTCTGTTTGAAGCCTGAGTTTCCATTCAGCAGAAAATGATTAAAAAAACATAGGAGTTTCCTTTCAAGATAAATCTGTTAACAAAAAATTAACTGGCCTAAGGACTTGCATGCTTGGTGTTTAAAGAAAAGCCTGTTTGCATCCAAGTCATTGGATAAATTGTTTAAAATCTTTCCATCCCTGTGCAAATACCTCTCTTGTAATGCAGCCAAGGTCAGTAGTGAATTGCTGATTAAGTACTGCTAATGCAAGCTGAAGCTGCCTGGAGGGGAAGGGACTCTTATTTGTGCATCTCATTTTCATAAGGCTCCAAAAGAGTCCAGGCATGAGAAATTTGCTCTTCTAGGCTGGTTTATTTCCTGTGTCACCTCTTTAAATGTCTGCCTGGTGAGTCTTCCCTGAGGTAAGTGACATTCTGACTGTTGATAATTGTTTTGAGTAGCTGGCAGAAAAGCAGCCAGCCCTGCTTTTGTTGGGCCGGTAGCACTGGGAAGCTGGCGGTCGAGGTAGGGGCAGGGACCTGCACCCCTGTAAGCACGCGGTTTCACCTTCAGTGCTTGCTGATGCTTCAGAGCACAGCGCTCTGCTTACTTGAGGGGTCTGAGTGGCTCACAACTCCAAAATAAGCAGGATATGGAGGGCTGACCATACATAGATCTGCCTGTACATTATATTACCGTCGTGGGTTTCTCAAACATATGGTATGCCCAATTAAGAGGCTACCTGTGCTCTCGTGCGTGTGCCTGCAGTGTCCTGGTTTAAATCTGTAACCAAGAATTGGCATATTTGCAACTCCTTTATAAGAGATTCAAAGCCACTCAATCAGCAACAGAGCTATAGATAACGTATGTTCTGTATCTGTGCGACAGTCTGTTAGGATTCAAATAACGATTTACACGCAAAACTCTTAAAGGTTGTTACAAACACTTATGCATTAAATGTCATCATGTACCAGTCTTCTGTGTTAAGGAAACCTTATTTTTTCCCCTTAAAGTATAGCAGTGCTGATTGAGAGCCTCGGAAATTTTCTGTGTACTCAAGCTCCAGGCATGCATTTCTTGAAACCCCTGGGAATTTTTTTTCCCCCTAAAACCAGGACCAAAACTGCATGCAGAATAATCAGTTCTTGGGGCTGCATTGGATGTAGTAAGGGTTTGCTAGTGTTTTCACGATACTCATGATCCTCTGTAGGCTTCTATCCCTGCCACAGAGAGGCCGTAGAATAATCTGGGTGGGAAAATAAAAAAGGGAGGTAAAGAATCAAGAAGAGGGGAGTGACGGGGATTATGCTGTGAAGGTTACTGGCTATCAAATAAAGTATGAAAAATTACCCTTGTGATGGATCTGTAGTGGAGAAAGTGAAAGAGTTGCTTTGAAGAGCCTCACTGTTCTGACAGAAACCCTCTAGCTGGAGAGGCAGAGGAAGAACAGGAGCAAAACCCAACAAGAGAGCCCACTTCTCCACTGCTGTTTCAGTCTGCTCCTTTCCAGTTTCAAGTAGGAGAGAAGAGAAACTTGGAGCTGAATTCACTGCCAAATTAGCGTGCTTACTAGCCACGCTTCAGAGGAGGGCAAGGGAGAGAGCGACTCCCTGCTCACTCTTCCAATGTTTTATTCTGTGCAAAATTAAAATGCTGAAATACAATACTCCCATCAAGGGAGAGAGTGCTCGGGAACCATTAGCCCATCTGTCTCCTCTGCTATGCCAGATGATCAGTTTGGGATCACTGGTTTTAAAGACAAGTCCTGGCCGAAATTCAGCCAGGTTTACGTACGTTGGAAACTGCTCCCGATTTTCCCAATTCCTGCTGGCACAGCACAGGGAGCTGCTCCACTGCCTGCGCGAGTGAAGCGCCGGAGCAGCAGCTACAGAGGAAATGAGTCATTCCGCTATTTCTGTTGCAAAAGACTTCTCTGTGCTGTACAATGCATTTAGGAATATATTATGGCTTCTTGGAAATTTGCCTCCTAGGACCGCGTTTAGGCATACATACATTAGTGTAGTAACAGGCACATCGTAGACCATCACCTGATTTTGAATAGGTTGTGCAGGCTTGGCTTCTGCGGGGAGGTGTTGCCCAGGGTCTTCCTCGAGCCGGTATTTCACACTGCCGTCAGCTCTGGGTCTGTCCGCTGGTGAGGGGCTGCTGCCAAAGAGGTGGTTGTAGGAGAGTATTAGTGTGTCTTCTGAGCATCTTATTTTGTCATACGCGCTTGGAGACTTGTTTAAATGTGTTTCAAAAAGAAGAAACTTGCTGGTCATAAGGACTGTGAATCATGGGCACTTCTCCAAAAAGTGTTTCTGTATGGAGCCTGTAAGTGTTTTCCCAGAAGCTATTTGAGCTTAGCAGCCATTCAGACCCTACCAAAACTAATGTCATCTCCTGAATATTAAAAAACAAAAAGGGGGGTGGGGTGGTTGGGAGAAGAATAGCAGTAGACTCTGACAAACCAATAAACCGATTTCTCCCCTTTTATTTCAGTGTGGTGGTTTCCAGAGTGCTGCGACTGGATGTTAAGCTGCCTGTTGGCAGGATGGCTGGTTTAAGAGGTACGGTGTTACCTGGTAAGAGAGCATCAGCCCTCTCTCCATCTCCTCACTGCTGCCCTGGCAGGCAGATGACTGAATAAAGTGGACTGACACTCAGCTGCAAGAGCGCAGGAGATCTTGGTAAGAATTTGGCAAATTGTCTGTTTTCAAATCTCACAGGAGTCTAACTCGCTCAGGAACAAAGCAAGTCTTGGATGAAGCCTTATGTTTGCCTATGGATGAGAGTCTTCTAACAGTTTGCTCATCTATTGGCTCTTTGAGTGGCTGCCTACCTTGAAGTGCAGAGTCTTTGGGATGTCCTGCACGCTTCCACCTGGCTGAGAGCGCTAATTCCAGCAGAGCAGCGGCAACGCATGGGGGCAACGCAACTGTCCCGTGGCATTTACCCCTCACATTTCGTAGGTGCTCCTTAAAATGTTCCCACTTTCAGTATAAAGACATGGTGGGTGCCAGGGGGACAGAGCCTGGTAGCTAAACATGCTGACTTGCATGGTTTTCTCCTTGGAAGCACTAGTAGCACTCAAACCGTGCAAATCCAGAGCTTGTGTGAGCAGCGGTGTTTTAAATTTGCCTCTTGAAATCATTCTCATTACCCGAAACGTTTATAGGGGCACATAATGAGCTTTCAACACTCAAATAATTCCTCAAGGAAGAATCGTTATGGTCTTCCAAAATGATCCCGGTGTTAAGTGGCAATTAAGAGCTAATTGTAACGAGATGCTGCGGGATGAAATTAGTATAAAACTTAGAGCGACAACAAAAGCATCCATGTAGATAAGCTAGAGGGGAGATGGTGGGAGAAAGGGGAAAGTCGGGAGCACAGCGGCTACGCTGCACGGAGGGGCAGGTGCACTCCCTTGGAGCAGATGGAGACTAACTGGATGGTCGTCAGAAGAGTCAGCTCTCAATGGGAAACGTGATGGCTTTTCTGAGGGCAAACTTTGGGATTTGCATGAACTTCTACAGCCAAAGCTTTCAGGGCTTGTAGGGCTTGTAGCTTTTCTGGAAGAAGATGTGGTTTGGGCGCTGCTTTCTGCCTTGTGAAGTGTCAGCTGGTGAAAGCACTGTTCACCCATCTCTGGCAGCTGGAGGGGTATGATGTTGCTACCCGAAAAAATTCATCTCTATGGCTGATAAAGACCTTTATAATGAGACTTTCATATCAAAGGGCTCTGGGAGCGCAAGAGTTTGAGTATCTGTTTGCCTGACTGCCATTGGAGTAGCTGTATGTGAAGTGCACAGGTATTTTATTTGAATAAAAATTCTTGCCCTCAGTGGTTAGCAAACACAGCTGCTCCAGAAACCTCCAAGTTGCAGAGCAGAAGTTAATTTTGGGTGAATAATGTGCAATTCAGATGAAACACAGGAGCCTGCACATGCTGGGAGATGCTGTCCTGGCTGCTCTGGTATGTCTTTGCCCCTCGAGAGCAGCTAGAGTTTATTTTCAGCAGATTTTCCCCCTCTGTGATGGGACCGGGCTTGCAGAGGAGGCAGGCCCTTGCAGCAAAGGGAGCGGATGGATAACTCCCTCCCGCGCAGTATTTTCATAACCTTTCGATGGCATCCCGGCGGAACGGGGACAGGATGGCGATCGCGCGCTGGCCACGGCCGCGCTGTTTCTTCCAGTGGGGGAGGAGGCCAGGATGAGATCGGATTTACTGTTTTTTTCCTTTTCTGCTTGGAAACTTATTTGCGTTGCTAACGAGGTCCCCAGTTCAATGCCGTAACAGGGATGCTGCAGGGAGGGGAGCGAGCAAGCTTCTTCCCTTGGGAAAGGGTAAATGCAGTCCTCAACTCATATAAACTGCTTTTCTGGGGTCAGCGGGCATGCAGCTGGTTGCCCGTGATGGCAGGTGGTGCTGGCTGAGCTATTGGCACAGTGGCATGAGGCGGCAGATAGGGCTGGACCTGCACCAGGACATCACTCCGGAGCAGAGACATCTTCCCTGACGGTGCTGCTTGATCAGCTGGAAGCTGCTGGGCGCAATGTGGGAGGAGGAACATAATGTGCTGCTCCCTATGTAATACAGGGAGCAAGCCTGAGAGCAAACGTGTTACTGTCTAATCCATAAGAACAGTTTTCTTCAGTCAGACGCCATGGGGAACCCCCAGCGGCAAGGAGGAATGTTATCACCTGGATTTGTGCAGACTTTTGCATATGAGGTTGGCTCGGTCTGTGCTGAAGGCAGGTTTGCCTTCCAAGTATGGCTCTCACTCTGAAGGACGGAAAGCACAGTGTGTTGCTCTGTGCAGTGATTTTGGTTTCCATTAATGTCCTGAGAAGACATTCCTCATGAGAAAGAAATTTTAATTTGGAAAGGACTTGGTTTATTTGTCTTGCTTGCATTTAGCTGGATTTACAGACTCCGTCTTCAGCAGAGCTGCGTCCTAGTAATAACACTGCAGGGTAAACACATAGGAATGGGAGCAGGGAAAAAGAATCAAACAACAGAAACAGACGGGTGAAACCGAGGTCCCTACGAGGCAGAAATATTCAGTAATTCCATGTATTTCTCAGCTACAGCACTGCAGCGTTTTAGAATGCAAATTACCCCTTTAACCCACCCAGTTTAGCTCTACTGCGTAATACAGTATTTTGCACATCTGCTTAATGAGATGGCAAAACCAGATGTAACGGCCTCTGCTGCTGTGAGGGGACGATTGGAAACGGAGCCTTTTGTAATAAAAATAGTCCTGCCCTTTAGAACCTGTTGAATTCTAAAGTTGACATGGGCAGGTTTTAGCAAATGATGATTTGGTATTTGCAGCTGAATGATCCTAAACTCATCCCCATAGCTGTTCCTTCGCAGCTCAGAAGCAGTTTTATTGCTGTCAATACTGTTTTTTTTTCCGAAAGCTTTAAGCAATCTTTATTTTTCTGTTTTGGTTATTTGTTTCATAATTTAAAAGCTTTTCCCTTACCAGCCATATTTAAATGGTTTTGGATGACTTTTGGTACACGTTAGAGCTGCACGGCCCGGGGCTCGGTTAGACAGCCCTGCTGGTTTCGATGAAGGAGGTGTGCTTGACCACATCTGTTTCTGTGTTAACTTATGCCTTTAGGCCACTTCTGGAAAGGAGAAAACTGTAAATGCCAATTCCTCCCCCTCCTCTTTCTAGGTTTGATATAGGTTTTAATGTTCATATGAATAGGAAAGGAATGTTTGAAAATGTGACTTATCAGTGTGAATCAAATGGGAAGAGTCGTAGCGCAGTTATTCGAACAACTTCCAGGGGATGCGGCTGTTCTTCTAAAATAAGTCATCTGTGGGTTTGCAGTGCAACCAAAAGTCTCAGCATTTATCCTACAATTTTATCCTTGAGTCTCAGAGAGATGACCTTGAGTGAGTGTGAGACTGAGTTTGCCTTATTCTATAAAATCCCCCACTCTGACCTTTTTAGAAGATATCTTCTTACTTTTTAAGATGGGCACTGGAAGTATCTTGAGTATCTTTATCTCTAAAGTTGTGTCACTTTGGAGACCTGGGTTCTGTCCCCCATCTGCTCAGCTCCCTTTGCCGGGGTCCTGCTGCATCCCCCAGGGCTTGGGAAGCTGTGTCTGCAGCTCCCATCCAGCTCCTCTTGGTGGGAATGACTCTCCTTCTGCTGGATTTTTCTTCCTGAGAAAGGGAGATGCTACTTTTCGGCTTCAGAGAGGCTGATGTTGCTCATTTCTCAGTCATTAGATTAGAACAAATACTAAGTAGGAATTTTCTACAAAAATAGAGCTCACTTCCTTAGGAATTTGCTTCAGTGGGGACTGTGAGAGATTCTCTCTGTAATGATTTATATTACAAAAATAGCTCTGTCCTATGTCTGCAAACAGTTAGAAATGTGAGCCTGGAAAAGAAATCTCGCAGCTAACTCCTCAGCCCTACAGCTTGAATAGACCAGTCGGAAACAAAACGAATTACAAAAGCAACTGAAAAACTCAACTGCCCCTATAAATACAACGTTCTCTCCTCGGAAGTCTGAAAATACTCTGGCTTTTTAGCATGACCCAAAGCGTACAGTATCCAAGTTTTTTTGGCCTAAAAGCAGGGAGCGAGTTCCAAAGCAGAAGAGTCCTCCTGGCAGTGCCGTGCCTTCTCTGGGGGACTCTCCCGCTGCTGAGATTGCACCGAGTCAGGGGGGACCCTGCGAGCAAGCGAGTCCCAGGCCACAGAGTTCCTGTCGTTATTGCAAAATTAGGTCGTCGAAAGAACATGACCTCAAATTCATATTTACACATGACCTAGCAGTCACCGGTTGCCTTCAACACTGTCGATGGTGCTTGGCTCACACTAGTGACACCGCGTAAAGCCACCGAGGGCTCTGCTGGGACGGGACTAGTGCTGAGACGTGGTCAGCGTGTCGGAACACAGCACGACTTAACTGGGCGGCGACGGCTCCCTCTGGGCACGGGTTTCCTTCGAGCAGGAACTTGGATTCGAGTGCTCGATACAATAGTACGCGGTGCCTGCTTCCTCGGAGGCTGCGTGCCCTTTGGCTGTGGTTTTTATCTCTGTTTACTACAGAAATAGCTTTAGTAGATTGTGCTGTGTCATTCAGTTCTCTGCCAGAATGTATGTTAAAGACAAAATAGAAAGCGTGCGAGTGCAAGAGAGTAGCTGTAATTTTATGGCACAAGCAAGGCCATTATAAATTATATGAGGCAGTGAGGATCTGAGGATTTTAGATCAAATTTAGCCACTTTATTTGGAGACTTAAGAAAAGAGAAAAATGTGCTTTTACTGCTATTGCCAATTAGGGAGCTGCCAGGTGGCCAGTTAATAATCCAGATGCGCCGCAGAAGATGCAGCATCAGCAGAAGCTGTTTCTGAAGTGAAGCAGAAAAGCGCTTTCGAGGGCACAGCGACAAGGCAGGGGAGTGCCGGTGCCTTCCTCCGGCTATGGGCGCGAGTGGCGTACGGGGGATGTGACAAGAGGGAGATCCTGGGGTTGGTAATGCCAAACCAGAAAGGGATAAGAGCTTAGGAAAATTGCAGAGAAGGAGGATGTAATACAATACGGCAATGTAATATAGAGAACAGTTGGCTACTGAAAACGCAGAAGCCTGGGAAATAGTATCTTGGCTTCCCATCGGGCAGATTCACAGGCGTCCATGGAGTTGATGGGCTAATTTACAGATGGTTGAGACCGAAGGCTGGATGAGTCATGGAAATGGGTTGTAGCACCTTTCCCTTTTGTCACTAGCTGGAATCCGTGTCTGTCACACTGATGTCAGCCCAATTCCTGCTGGAAACTGCATCATCACTGGCACAAGCTGCGCTGCTATGACCCCTGCATGCCGCAAGGGGCCAGAGCTTGGGCCAGAGGTGCTGGGGGCCCGGGCTCCTTGCTGACCCCTGGAGCATACCAGGAACGATCTGGGAGAAGGGCATAATCTTTCCCTGCTCCAGAGCAAGCTGTCTGGGCACACTCCTGTGTGGGAATTTGGGAGAAGGGATGGAAGGGATCAGCACGTGAGCCCGGGTGGGCAGCCGGCGGGGTTTAGCTCACACCTTTGCCGTCTGCAGGAAGCAGAACTCCGCTCCGGTCACGTCAGGCGTTTTCTGCACTTGTAACAAAGCACAATACAGACCCTGACACCACGTCCATCCTACTGCTAGAATAAATACAGGTTCCTACAGCTGATCCTTGCTGCTGAAAGACTGTGAGGTGTGGGGCCATCAAGGCAGAGCCATCCTGCCCCAGAGCAAACGTCCCTCTCACCCGCACTGCGTGTCAGGTCTCTGCTGGGACATGGCTGCGGGTAAAGACAGGTGAGTAGAGTTTGCTGCTTTCTACTTCGCCAGCTGGGGTAGATCTGCTTCTCGCAGCCTGGCCTGTGCTCACAGATAGGGGTATTTACCCATTTTTTTCCCCTGTGTGTCACTCCGCTGCTCCTGGTCTCTGCGTCAGTGCCCACTGGCCCTTCCTCTCTCCCAGGTGCAGGCTGCAGGGGACAGTCCTGCTCCGGTTGCCCAGAACTTCTTGAATAAAACCTCACAAACTTGCCTCTTTAGGGTACAAACCCAAGGCGGAAAAAGCCCTGAAAAAACACAGAGGGAAACTGCATTTCCATGAAACCCGCAGGGAGACAAACAGATTGCTAGAGATGGCGCTGGAAGAGCGAATCAAAGATGCCTTTGTTGGAGGGATGATGCTGTGGGGGAACGAAGCTAAGCCTATAATGACGAGAGAAGCTGGACCTTTATGGACTGCCAACAGCAGTGGGGAAGCACCCGTTACCAATGGCTTGCCATTTATAAAAACATCTGGAGATAAGAAGCTTATTTTTAGGCAGAGTGGTAGCCGGCTATTCCAGCAGGCTCAAGTGACGATGATAAGGATTTGGCGTACGAAGAACTGGGTAAGACATCTCATCTTATCTTGCACCGCCACTGTTCTCCTCGCTTTCCCCCTTGCAGCAGACAGCACTGCCAATTGCTTTAGGAGGATTCAAATGAAAATCCTTTGAAATAGCCGTCAGATTTTTTTTTTCTTTCCTTTCTTTCTCCACTTTTCAGAGTGATGCTCTTCTCCCTTAACTTCAAGGCAAGAGGCAGCTGAAAGGCTTTGACGAGGGTTTGGAAGACACCTGCGGACATGGCATTTTGAATACGGGCAGCCCTGGTTTCGGTTTGTCTGAGAAGCAGCTGAACTGATTTGCTATGCTGGAGGTAGATTTTGCTACTTGCTGGGCTGGTTGTAATGATTCAAGCGCGTGCTCTGGATGTGGCTGATGTTATTCCCAATGTGGATTAATACCAGTAAGAATAGAAATCTATCATAAAACCACATTCTGCAAAAGCGGCGTTAATCACCTTGTTTTCTGCGTAGAAATTTTGCATTTGCAAGCCTCGCCATCTGCATCGCAGCCATTACATGTGGGAAGTATGGAATGTGTCTTATCAGACACAGAGCGTGCACAGCAAAGGACATCCAAAGGTTATGTTGTCATCATGTCAAATGGGTCTGTTTATTCTGAGTGCTGTAGAAGCAGAGCTTAATCAGAGCATCAGCCATATGCAGATTTGAAATTAGATTTTACAATAACCACCTGTCTGCTGTTTCGAATCCATCATATTCTTTGGGTTAGAGCTGTGTTTGCTGAGTGAATATATTTGCTGAGAGACCGTAATCTAAAAGCCTTCAAGCAACAGTGTAAAAGGCACTTAAATGCATGTATATGTATGAGCACGCAAGGGAAGCACATCTGTCTTACGGCTTTGTACTACAGTCTGCTACTAAAGCATGTGGGGGGGAAGTCATTTTTCCATGCAAAACCCAATAGTATTAGCAACCCCCCCATAAAACTTCTTTTGCTCTTCTTTTTGGGTTCATAATACCTATATGTGCCAGCCAAAAAAATAGTCAGTGACAATTGATGCAGCACTGGATCTTCCTTTCTCTGTCCAAAATGTTTTTGAAGGAGTAAGCACAAATGTGCACATAATGTTTATATAGCGAGGCATGCCATAGTTTTTGTGACTCAGAGCATTCTACCTTTAAGGAGTCAAAAAAATCTGTCTGAAAAGTGTAAGCCGCTCGCCACTACGTCGTAACATGGAAAAAGAAATCCATGTGCTCACTTATTGCAAGCTGCATCAAGGCAGTGGTGAGTCAAGATGAAAAGAGCAACGATATTCAAAGTAAAGGCTGACATTTTAAACACTGGCACTTGGAAAGAAGTGGAATGAAAAAGAATTGCAGAGCAAAAATTGACAAACAGCTTGTACCGCAGTTTAATCATATGCTCAAAACTGCCTGAAACAAGTAAGTACTACGGGGGTTTTTTCTTGCTTATCGCCAATGTGGTAATTATTCTTCTAAAGCGGTCGCTGCTCTCCCTGGGGAAAAAGAGAATTTATTTTTTTAACTCAGAGTATGGCCCTTCCCACGGAAGTCAATGGGAGTTGTTCATTGAATTCAATGAGAACTTAAACGGGCCGTTAAATGCGATCAGTAATGCAAGAGCTTCCCAAATCCATCCTGCCCCAGAGGCTCTCTCCTCACCACAAGGAGCAGTAGTGACCTGTGTTTTTAGGCTGTCCGGCATCTGAAGCGGTACATATCCCCTTCTCCAGAGCAGGAGATGGTTTTGCCATTCACCACAGTAAACTGGAATGTAATGGGGCTGGTGTGAGTCAGGGAAGTGCCATGTAGCACTCAACTGCTGACTGTCCAGCAGGGCTGAGCTGTAAAACGCTGCCTCTTGCCTCTCCACCTCTAGCCAGGGTTTAGTGTAAATTCACGTGCCAGGAAGGTGCCAGAAGTATAGCTGGAGAGTTTCCTCCGAAGCTGAGGGCAGGAGCCTTCGTTTGCAGCAGCATGTAGGGAAGCCTATAATTTGTGTGGTACCAACGTGGTGCTAAAGAGGAACAGCCCCAAATCTCCACCTTTCCTGTGCTTTCCAAGAGTTTGACTTCAAAAGAGACCGCTTTCCTACTTGAGTTCCCCAGGTCCAACCACCCATGCGGTGGGATTTGTCCGAGAAGGTCCCATCACTGGTCCACATCTCCTCTGGCTAGGACCTGAGACGCCAGCACGAGGACATGAAGCCAAGTGAGGTGACGCTCAGCATAGTCTGTGGGTTAAAAGCTCGCTCCTTACTCCAGCTCCTCATCTTCGCTTGGGGAGATGCGAGTATATACGTTTTAACTTTGTTCATAAGCTGACAGAACGGCGCATCCCTGTTGAAACTCTGGCGTGCGTAGAGCATCTCCTCTGGCAGCGAGCTCTTCGGCGGAAAACACTGCTGTAAAAACTGCTTTATCAGCCCAGGCCACCGCCGCCGCCCCCACGGACCCGACTCTGCCCCCACCGACACCTCCCGCGCTGCCGCCGGCTCCGCGGGGGCCGGGCCGTTCCGTGCCACCCCCGGCGGTGTCCCCCGGGGGCCCGGAGGGGTCTCCAGCCCTGAATTTCCGCGCCGGGCCCTCTGGAGGTCAGTGTTCGCCCGCGCTGCAGCGGACCTGTTGCACCCGCGGCTCACACCGCGCCGCGCAGCCCCGCGGAGGTTCCGCGGGCAAAGCCGGGCCGGGCCGGGCAGCAGCCGGTCTGCTCGGACCCTCCGCCGACCCCCCTCCCGCGGGGCGCAGACCCCACGCGTGTTTTACCGACCCGATCAGCCGGGGGGGGGCGGCGGGGCGCGGCGGGCCCCCCCGCCCTGACGGCGCCCCCGACCCCCCGCGGTGCCTTCGCGGCCGCGGAGCACCGGCGGAGCCGCTCG
>VUYV01000019.1:1486442-1524779 GCA_008711295.1 Anarhynchus alexandrinus
GCGTCCGCGGGATGGGTGGCGGTGCGGCGTCGGGGCCCGCCCGCGCTCTGTGCCCGGTGCGGGTGCGCAACTTCGGGTTAACTTCTGGGGAGGAGTTGGCGGCGGCGGCGGCCCCCGGCGAGGGGCGCAGGCGGGGCCGGGGCAGGAGTGGGGCTGGCGGCTGCGGTGCCCGGGGGGGCGCCGGGGTAGGAGCGGGTCCCCGCGGGGGGCGGCGGGCAGCGCTCAGCCCGCTCTGCTCTCTGCCCCGGGGGGAGCGGGGTGGCCCCGGGTGCGTGCGAGCCCCGACAGGGACTTCTTGGGGGGGAGTGGGGTGTAGAGGATGCTGAACCCCGCGGGCGGACCCAGATGCGCTGGGGGCTCCATGGCCCCCCCCAGCCCGGGCAGAGCCCGGCGGGGTGGGGGGGGCACAGGCGCCCTGGGCTGCGGCGAGCCCCAGCCTTCGGCGCGATGGATGGGACACTCCTCGCCCCCCCCCCCCAGCAGTGTGGGGCTGAATTAAATTTGGGGGCCGGTTGAAACCCGGAGCGATTTTTCCCTCCGGCCCTGCAGTTCCCAGCTGCCTGTTTTCCATCTGTAGCTCCCAGCGCTGCCGCCCAGTTTTAAGATAACCCCCCGTGGAGCTTTTCCAGCTGCGGGGGCAGCCCGGGCGCTGGGGCGTTGATGGGGACTCCCGTTATCGACGCCACCCGTGACCCCCCCCCCNCGGCCCCCTTCCCACTCGGGGCAGAGCCGCCGCGGGGTGGGAGTGGGGAGCGCTGTCCCCGGGGGCCGGGCTGGGGCCGCCCGCGGGTGAGCCCCGTACGGCCGAGTGGATGTGGGGCCCCCGGGGACCCCCGGCTCGGTGGGGACACGAGTGGGGCCGGGCAGGCCCTCCGGCAGCGCCGCTGTTGGGGCCCCCGTGTGCGAGGTGGGGACACCCCGTTGCCTCCACACTGTGGTGTTGGTCATGGTGGTGGGAGGCCAGCCACGGGTGTGTGGCTGGGGGGACCCCACTGTCCCTAGGCTGCGGTGTCCGCTGTGGTGGGGCTTGTGAGCCTTCCCTGGGGGTGTAACTGGGGGAGCACAACACAGTCTGTCACCAGTGGGGACCCCACCCTGCTGCAGCATCCCCGCGGACACGGCTGTGGCAAGATGTTATAGGTGGTCCCTTGGCTTGTTTGTGACCGTGGCTGTGCTCTTTTGGAGGGAACAGCCCTCCCCATGGGCCCGGGTGGACTGAGGGGACTGGGCCCCCTCAGCAAGGTGTGAAACGGGGATGCAGCCTTGCCTTGCACCCGACTGCGGGTGAGGGGATGCGCCTGGGGCGGCCGCGGTCTGCCTGTGACGAGGGTTCACTCATGGCTGGAGGTTCCCTGCTGGCTTGTCCTCTGCTCGGCCGGCTTGGGATGACATGGCAGGGCATGACGGTGTCTCCCCAACACCCAGCCCTTCTCCTGGGTGTGCTGAGCACCTCGCAGCGGCTTTGCTCCCTGAGATCCCCCCGCACCTGTTGCATCCTTCCCTAAACCTCTGCCCTTCCCCAGCCCCGACCCTGCTGTGCGGTGTGAGCCGGGTGGATGCACACAGCTGGCGGTGTTCGCTCTCCTGTCATGGGCGCCTGCTTTTGAACCCGCTATGGCCCTGGTTACTTGTTACCTCTTCTGCACTTTACTGTTTAGTTCTTATTTCTGTCCTCCCGTTTTCTGGTGGAGATCTGTGGGTGGTCACAGGGGCGCTGTACTGTGGTGCCCGTGGGAGCGCTGCGTGTGCTGGTGGAGCTGGTGGCACACAGGAGTGGTTTCACATCACTGGTGGCCGATTGTAACCAGGAGGGCCGCTTGACACAAGCCTACCGTGTGTCCCTGCGGGCTGTTGGGAAGTGTCACTTCCTTCACACAGCACGTGCCATGGCATTCCGTTGTGTGGCATGGGTCCAGCTGCTTCACTTTAGAGCAATTTAAATACTCTTGTTGCAGCTTTGCTAAACCACTGTAGCTTTGGCTGCATCTTTGCATTAATAGGGAATGATAGAGCCCTTTAAACCATCTAGGATTTTCTAAAACAGTTGGTCCATGGGTATCTGGTAATCACCGTCTTGTCACATCGCACTGCAGCATTTCCAGTCTCTTAAATTGAGTTTGTAACAAGCGGTGGCCTTTTTGCCAAGCGCGGCTTTCCGAGAAGTTTGAAAGGGAGGCTTCCGCTGAAACGTGGTCCGTGGGAGAGTTCTTGGAACTAAAGGCAACTTCTGCGCCCCGGCTTCTTTATAAACAGCTTCTCTTCTCTTGTCCCTGTCATGAGCATAAAGCTAGAAGCCAATTTCTACATGTGGAATAGTAGAGAAGAGTGGTGTTTTTTTTGTTGTGGTTTGTTTTTTATTTTGTTTGTTGGTGTTTTTTGGGGGATTCTCTCTATAGAAAGACAGCCAGGACAGCTGGGAGACTCTTAGACATTAGACAGAAAATGACAGGAAAGCCATTTCAGCAGGCACCTGAAATGCTACTATATCTCCAGGTACCAATGAAGCGGATCCAGTAGAATATTCCAAGATTGGCTTTGTGAATAAAACACTGGCTTGCGATAATTTCTTCCTTTCCTGTAGATTTTCTTTGTGGTTTGGGGGAAGTGGCTGTAGTGCTGATTTTTGAATTGGAGTGCGTGACTCAAGTTTTAAGCACTTAACTTCTATTTTTTTTTGTATTCTTCAAGTCACATGTGAGGATGATACTAAGGATGCCCAGCTACCTCGAGTGATGGGTACATAACGGAGAGTATTCTGAGTTTGTGCCCCTTCCTAGAATGAAAATGTTACTTTTAACGAATTGGCATTGAAACTGCTTTTATATGGGCTGAATCTGGATGCCATGTCTTTTGTTCCACCATGGCATCTAACTGGAAAATTTGGATATGGTTTGCTGTCAGCAGCAAGTAGTTGCTGCAATTAAAGACAGATTATTAAAGAAAATAAGTGGTTGCATGCGATACCCTATTAGCAAGGGGCAATGAGCAGGATTTTCACGCTGCAGGGTGGGTTTGGGAATCTGGCTCCTGGGGAAGGAGGAGCAGAGGGAGCTTGGTGGGGAAGGACTGGAAGCAGCAGAAGCTGGTGCCTGGTCAGACCTCTCCTTCCTCTAACATCTACAAGGTACTGTCTTGCCAGAAATCCAAGCTCATCCCAGGCCGGGGCATGTCATGGCAGAAAATTTAAAGTTATTTGAGCATTGCTAACCTGTTTTTGTCTTTTTCATTTTGTTCCCCTTTGCTTCATCCTGGATGTCTAAAAGGACAGTTGGAACCAATAAATGAGGTGAGTTAATCTGATGATTCACTCTCCGCTCTGTCTCCTTGCTCCATCCTGAGGGGATTGTCTCGTATTTTCTGACTCTTTACTGATGTCCTAGATATAAGTAATGCACTGCATTTTGGGCTGGTATTTTTTTTTTTCTTGCAATGTTCAGATTTTGTTTATGGAAAAAACTGTGTTGTTTTACTGGAGCAAAAAGAAATATTCCTGTGGAACCTCCTCTGCAGATCTGCGTTCCTGGGAGGAAACCCCTTTGCGTGGTGTGATAGCGCCCTGTGTCTGCACACTTGTGAATACTGCGAGTGTCTCAAGTGTTTTGGGGGATAGTGACGGAGAAAATCTCACGTGCTTTATTTCTTCAGCTTCTTAGGAACATTTCAAGGTCACATACAATCGTAAAGCGATTTGACCCTGGATGCGCACGTGCTGTGCTCTTGCAGCTGCGTGTCTCCCCCCCCGTGACTACAGAGCGATGCCCTTTATTAGCAGTGCCCTTGTGCTGCTTAATGAGCCTTCTTACGAACTGCAGAAGTTGGAGGTGGCGTGGGTGGGAAGTGGGCTCAGATTTGGCTTTCTGCTCCTCTCGAAGCAAGCAGAGCTTTGAAGCGGAGGGGAGGCCGTAGGGACGGTGTGGAAATGGGGCAGCAGCCTGTTGCCCCTCCGCTGGGGTGGTTGTAGCAGCAGAGGAGCGCTGTTACAGGTGATGCTACCAGTGCCACCGTGGAAACCTAAGAAATGAAATACTTTTCTGGGACAAGTAACTTCTTTTAAAAAAAAAACAACAACAACACGGAGGGTTCTTCGTTAAATTAATCATCGTAGCAGAGGGGAGGCATGTGGATAGTGTGCTTTTGCTAATCCATTTAAGTGGCAAGTTTGTTGGACTGTAATGCTGTGTGTGTATGGATCATACAAATACGACGTGCTGATACATCTACAGGGACAAAATGTGTTCTCGTTGCTGTGTTAATTAAATAGACCCTTGCCGGATTAAATCGGAGCTTTCACTTACCTTCTGTTTTTAATTCCTTTTGTTGTACGTTTGCCGATCTATTAGTTTGTTGATGTGTGTGAAAGAATAAGCATGTTTCCACTCTAGCATATTGCTGTGCCATAGTGTTTTGTAAATCACCCTCTTGCCAACCTACATAATAATACATCGCTACTAGAGGGAAAATACCTGCGGTGAATGCTTATTTTCCTGCCTTGTTATGGCATCAGTGAAGTTGGGCTGGTAACTGCATAGCACTTGTCTGTTGATATAGATGGAATAAATATAGTTCTTAATGTTCTGTTGCAGAAACCCAAACATAAATACAGCTGAATGTTATTTCTCAATAGCTATGGATGGGTTGTAATCTTGTACTTTGGTTTCCAATGGCTTCAGGGGCTGCTCGCTAGAATCTCGGATCTCTTGCTGTGCCGGTGGACTTGTAGAAATTGTTGTCAGAAGTGTTTCGACTGTAGCTGTTGTCAAACAAATGAAGATGAAGTTGAAATCCTGGGACCTTTTCCTGCTCAAACTCCAGCTTGGCTGTAAGTTTAGATGCACAATTTCCTAGCTTTAACTGAGGAGTAGGGCTGCTCAGCTGTGATGAGAGTATTGGTACGAAATGGGGATAGGACGTTCAGAGGATGCCATGTAGAAAGGAGGAACCTCCTGCTGAGGGTGGGAACGTAGGCTACTCAACAGCAAAGTGAAAAAGGGGCAGCCCTGTTAGCTCAAATAGTAAGGTTAGTCTTTGTAAAACACTTTTCTTGTGGGTAAGACAGAAGTTGTTTTGTAAGCTGGCACAGCGAGCCCATAACTGGTTTAGCTGTGCACCCTTTTCTAAAGATGCTTTTCATCTTCAGTCCTATTTCCTCTTCAAATGGACCGGCCCTTTGGAGCACTTCAACTTAGCTGAAATGCTGATGAGGTTGTTTTGAAATATTTTCTTATCCTAGTGTGAAGGTGGTTATCATATAGGCAGATGAAAGGCGTACCTCCTATGTGCTCTAAAGGGAAAAATCATTTAAAGTTTCATTTAGCAAGACTTGATCTCCTGCGTCATCTTAGTACTCTTCAGGTTTTCCTCTTGAATCATTAAAGAACAACAGAGGCAGCGCCAGGTTTTATCTGGGGCTTTGATTAGGGTATTTGCAAATCTATTACAACGAAAGTCAGTGAAGTCTTCCCTCCCTCTCATTAGGGAACCTGCAGCACAGAGGTGACCCTGTGGAGGCATCAGTGAAACCAAGGAGGGAGTAGAGGTCTCCTGTCTTTTAGTGGTTGCTCTGGTGGCTGAGCTGTCTTCTGTGAGAGCAGATCATTTGATGGACGCAGCTTCAGTGTGTCCAGAAGCTGTGGCACAGGAGATGCTTATTTAGTGCACGGTATGATGCTCAGAAGTTGGTACCTAGGCACTGAGGCACTTGCTTAATTTTATCCACTCCTGTGGGTACCTACTGTTATTCTGTGTCAGGTCTGGAAGGTCCATCTCTTGGTGCTGCGTGAAATAAATTGTGTCATGTTTAAATCGCACTCTTGGCTATATACTCTTTTGAATCCAGGTAGAATAGGATGGTAATTAATACCGAAACAATAAAAATAGAGATGTTCAAGATGTGGTAGAGTGGGTTTTAAATGTAGAGCAGCATATTTAAGAGTCTGATATGGAAATTAATCCAGAAATGGATTCACCTGCAATTAATGGGAAATGGAAACAAAATCAATGCTAAATAGGAAAGCATTGCGCACAGCAGAGCACGGTGATGAGGCTGCAGTATCGGACGTAGAAAGATTGCTGCAGGAACAATTACATACTTGGGAACAAGTAGCTGGGCTTGTTGTGAGAGGATGCTTCAGGGTTTCTCTGGTGCGCTGAGGAGCAGAAGGGACATCATGTGTGTTTGGGGCTGTGGGGGGATTGTCCCATGGTGTAGTTTTGACTGCTGGATCCTTCAGTCTGGCTAAAGGGGCTTTGTAAGCATTGAAGCTCTTCTCTTCTTTTGATCTGAAAACTAGGATGTGTGGTGACTTTGCAGATGAGCTGGACTTTGCCACAGGCAGAGAACATGGAGACCTTTGGACTCATAAAATGTTCTCTCCAGCCTGTGTTGTTTTCCCCCAGTCCTGCTCCATCTGAAAGCCTCCACAATTAACTTACTGGAATGGCCATAAGCAGAAGACAATGTGCTCTTGGAAAAAAAAAAAAAAAAAGCCCAGCTCTTCAACCATGTTGTGCTTCATGCTGCACCTACTCATGCTAGCAGCCCTGGGTAGGGTCCCCTGGCACCCCAGCCTCGGTCACGTATCCATCATTCCTTCCAGCTTCAGGCGATCTGTTGCAGTTAGGGTCTCCCTGTTCTGCTCTAGAGCTGAGAGCAGGCGAGTTCAGAGGTAATGCCTGAGAGGGGCAGAAGAAACCGAAGCAGAGGACACACGAGAGAAGTACCTTTGCTTTGCGAGGAGGCATGGATGCTGCCATGCCTTAGGATCACTGAACGCTGTCTCCTCTGGCACCGTTGCAAATCCTGTAATCCATAAAGATGCCTGTTAACACACGTTGACGTGGAAGCTGGATATCAGGCTTTGCTTGCTTGCAGAGGCTGTTGGCTCCTTCTCTTGAGCTGAGGTGGACCCAGGGTGGTGCCCGGGAAGATGGTGATGCTTTAAGCTTCCAGGGTGACTTTGCTGGAAAATGGTAAGGGAACCCAGAAATGAGTCAAGTGAGGAGAGCAAAGAGAGCAGAGGAGACACGGAGAGGGAGAGGAGCCAAGGGGATGTGATTGAGAGGAGAGGGAGAAAAAATGAGCCTGTAGAGGAACAAAAGTCTGGAAGATGAAGAGGAAAGGAGAGTAAAAGGCAGGGGCCAGAAACGGTGTATTTTGTTTGCTGGTCAATAGGAGGGCCACGCTCTTTGTGTGTGCGGGTTTAAAATGGAAACGATCCCATGCAGCCTCTGCTGGCTCAGAATTCAGAAGCCGAAGATTATTTCTATTTTCACAGTGTTCATCTTTTACTCTTAAATCTCTGTATGTGTTTTTGGAGGTAGGAAACAATGTCTGGAGTTAGATGTGCGAGCACAGTAAGAGTTTGGAATTGGTCTCAGAATAAGGTGTTTAATGGGTATGTTTTTAACTGCTCAAAGATCTGCATATGCCAATTGACCGCTCATCCTTTTTTTTTCTTTTATTTTTGAAAAGGGGGCTTTTGGATTGTGTGGAAACCCCTAAAATGGAAGATGGATTTGACACCACCATCTTCTGCATCTAGATGCATGCACTGAATTTGGGAGCAAATCAGTTTATTGTATTCCCTGCTCACAGCTTGAAAGTGTTTTAAAAATAGATCTAGGTTTTCAGCTGAGGTCTTTGCATCTTGCCACTTCTTCATGGCCCCAGGACACTGGTGTAACGCAGAATGCAATTTGCCCCTTCCTTACCTCCCCACCCAGTTCCCAGGGGAAAACTGCTTTTATCGTCTTCATTGCCCGTGCTTAATAATCCATCCTTTACTTTTTGCCCGTAGGTTTTCCCTTTGGCAGCTGTGAGACACCTCATTGTCCTGGAAATTCAGGAGGGAACGTTAAAGCTGCAAGGTTAAGCCCTTCCTCTTGGGAGACTCTTGATTTTTCTCACTTTCTGAATTTTTTACATTGGCAACTTAGGAAAAAAAAATATCTAAACTGAAGTGAGTCTAATTGTATTGACCTGAATGCATGGTGGCTTCTTGTTATTTCATGAGGAGCGGTTGCATCCTGGTCTTTGCAGAAATGGGCTGGGAGCGAGGGTGTGTGTCGGCGCTGCCTGTTACTGAATATTCTACGTAAACCCCAAAGATAGACCGTGCACGGTCTGTGAGGCTGAATTGAAATCAGGA
Organism: Anarhynchus alexandrinus; assembly: GCA_008711295.1. Taxonomy (NCBI): domain Eukaryota; kingdom Metazoa; phylum Chordata; class Aves; order Charadriiformes; family Charadriidae; genus Anarhynchus; species Anarhynchus alexandrinus. The sequence goes on from VUYV01000019.1 coordinate 1,494,590, forward strand.
CGCGACTCTCCTTCCCAAAGGTTCGGATTAAACAGAAACAGAGCTGCTTTAACCAGAGCCAAAGTTTATTTGAGGAAAAATTATTGTGGCTCAGTAGCAATTTCCTTACTAAAGGTCATCTGTATGTTATTAACTCACTATTACGTTTACCCATTGTAGAACATCCTTAATGCCTCCCTTCCTGATTCCCTTTTCACCCGGCCTTCTCCTCATTCTGGGCATTTGCTTCTCAAACACGAGTATATCCAAATGCTACCTGTGATTGTGTAGACCCGCATTTAGGCATGAAAAAGCTATTTGTGTTCCAAGTACTGATTATATGTCAAACCACATGACTCGGACTACCTTTAATGGGCTGCAGAGTTGTGCAAATATTGTATGCTTCTTTTAGCATAGGGTTTGGTTTTGATTATTAACAGACTTTTTTTTTTTTTTTAATGTGGATGAGTTGTGTGACCGTGAATTGGTGAGATTTGCATGGATCCTGCTGTGAACTTTGTGGGTTTGGATAAGAATTTCCAGTTAAAATCTATTTTATATTTGGGGGGCCTTTTCTGTGAGTTTACTGCTTTTTGCAGAACATATTTATTGCTCTGCTCCAGTCATTGGTTACTAAAGCAAATGATTCAACATATTTCGTTTATACCCAACCGAGCCATGCGCATAGAAAGGGTGAATCAGGAGCAAAACACACTGTATTCCCCTTTGCTTTGCTCATTTCACGCTGACGCTTTCCTTGTGATCTGCTGCTATTTTTTGGAGTACTCTGTCTCATGGGTTAACCAAAAAGCTTATTTTACATGATGCGCTACACATCACGTACCATTGTGTGATTTCATTTCCATCGGCAGCCGCTCCCCTCTGGATGTGCAGTTGGAGACTTTTATCTCCCCTGGTTGTTACCGTCAGCTCTTGCTCTTCTCTCAGTCAAGGCTGGGAGGTCCTGACGGCTCCTGAGGGCCACTGCGGCTGTGACACGTTGAGGTTTTCAAACAGAATGTTGTTTTATATGAAAACAACACACACAGATATATATATATATATAAACCAAACTGGAATGGGAATTATGTGTAGACTTCTTTATGATGCCAGTCTTCTGTTGAGTCTTCTCAGAGATGCTACAGCTCTCATCAAAACTTGCTGTGTTATTTAGATCCTGCTCCCACCGAGACCCCTGGGCAGTAAAATTATTCTCTTGTGAGAATCACCTCTGGTTTACAGAAGCAGACAAAAAGCAGTCAGTTATTTAAGAAGGCGTGTCAATAAATAGCCCTTAATGACTTGTATTTCGAAGATCACGTTTTGAAACCTTAGTGGTGTACCTGCAAAGCAATGTTTGACTGAGAGGGCTGCGCGGTGGGTTTGAGATGTCTGAGCATGGTGGTTTCTCATGCTGGTTTGTTCCTAGTGAAGGCCATGCTTCCAAAGCATAGCTGTGAATTTACAGCAATAAGCTACTGTTTGGGTTTTTGTGGTTTGTGGGTTTTTGGTTTTTCTTTCTTTTTTTTCTTAAAGACAAATATAATACTTCTGATCAAGGTCTTAGTCACGCATGCCCGTGTGGCCTGTGTCGTGCTCTAATACTGATATAACTCTGTCTGAAAGAGAGGCAGAAAGATAAAGAATCTGTTTTTTACATAGGTCTGAAGTCAGTTGCTCAGTCTTTTGCTTGCTGAATAGATGAGGAGATACCCTGCAGTGTCCAGGGATGTGCACCCGAGATTAGACCCAGAATATCAGAAGGCATTTTTATTCTGTGTATATTCCTTTTGCTGGGTTGAATCACCCAAAGGTCTCTCATTATAACAGGATAAGCAGCCAAAATGAGGACAAAGATGGAGACTCTGATAATACAATCAGCGAGCTGCCTCCCACTCTTCAGGATGTTTCCCCTGACAGACGGCGATCATCTTCAGATGCATCACGGTCCACTTACAGCCTCACCAGGCGGATTTCAAGTAAGGTCGTCCTTCCAACTTTAATGTAATTCTTGTGGGGAAGAAAATCAAACTGTAGTGCTTGCTCCTTCATCTTTTAGACAGGGAATCAAGTCAAGTTGAAGGTACATTGATTAAAATCTCATCCTGTTCTGCAGGAACACAGTGGAAGGGACCAGCCCTGTTTTTCTTGCTGAAGCGTATGCATGGTAATTGCACGTGAAAAGGGACGGGGAGGGAAAGTGTAGCTGAGCTTGCACTTCAGCTTAACTAAGGGTGCTATTAATTATTGGCGATGTAATGGTGAAAAGTCCCACTGGGGAGCCTGCTGTGCTGGGCGTTGCACAGACACAGAATAGCTCTACCCGAAGAAGCACAAGTTGACTTGCACCTGTACCGGCTTCGGTTGAGTTTCTAACAATCCTATTTGTGCATTTCTCTCGTTTAGGTTTAGAGTCGAGGAGGCCAAGTTCTCCGTTAATTGACATTAAACCTATCGAGTTTGGAATTATAGGAGCTAAGAAAGAAATAGTTCAGCCAACTATCCTGCGAAAAACCTATACCCCAGATGACTATTTTAGAAAATTTGAACCAAGACTGTACTCTCTTGACTCGAATAGCGATGATATGGACTCCCTGACAGATGAGGAGATCTTATCGAAGTATCAGCTGGGCATGCTGCATTTTAGCACGCAGTACGATCTGTTGCATAATTATCTAATAGTGCGAGTCATTGAGGCTAAAGATCTGCCTCCTCCAATTTCTTATGACGGTTCAAGGCAAGACATGGCTCACTCCAACCCCTACGTGAAGATCTGCCTTCTTCCCGATCAGAAGAACTCCAAGCAGACCGGAGTGAAACGCAAAACGCAGAACCCGGTGTTTGAAGAGAGGTACACATTTGAAATCCCCTTTTTAGAAGCCCAGAGAAGAACTCTGCTTTTAACCGTAGTGGATTTTGACAAATTCTCACGCCATTGTGTTATTGGCAAAGTGTCAATGCCCTTGAGCGATGTAGACCTTGTGAAAGGCGGACACTGGTGGAAAGCCCTTGTACCTAGTTCTCAGGTAACAGAATTTATCAGATTATTGCCACAATTTTTCTCGCTGTTTTTTTGTGTGGTTCCTTTGCTTGTTGGCAAGTAATGTGGTTTCTAATTAGTCATTGTCATCTTGTTAATACAGCATCTGCTGGGTTGAAATAATGGGGGCCTATAACTGGTCTAAGACCTAATACTGTGAGGTAGAGGAGCTGTCTTTTGTCTTCAAAGGAGGTGGCGTGACAAAAGATCCTCTGTCAGCTTTAATGAGAACATCTCAAGACTGCTTTGGAAGTCTGCACCTTTTGGAAGATCTTTCTTGTCACTGCAGTGACCTGCGTCCATTGCCAGACACTGCAGTGACACTGTCCTATCTGGGTCACTCCTGCGGTTGTTAACATGACTGTGCTTTGGGGACATGAGGGGAACCACTGGTGCCAATTCAGTAATGATTTGATTCAATGAAGTGCATAGGAGACAAAATCTCTACAGACTGGTGGCATAATGCATGAGCAAAAAATTGCAAGGTAGCGGTAGATTTTATTTTCATCGTGTCCCTGAAGGAAATAAACTTGCCATAGATTTTGGCTGATGTAAGTGGCACGTTGCATGTGTGCAAGTTTGAGCATGTGTTTTGGACTAGATCCAACCGTCCGCTGGGACGGGAAGAGAAGATGCAGAGGGTCTGTGTGCTTCCACGTTTGTACTCAGGAAAGGGCCCTGGTCAGTGCCACCTCCTTGCCAGCCAGGGAAAGAGCTGTTCAATGGGAAGGTCTGAGCTTTGCAACCAGGAATGGCAGCTGGCCACCAGATTTGCTACTAGCGGTATCGCCCACATAGCTAGAGGCGCAAGACCCCGTAAAAGCCAAGCTAAGAGTGTAGCATGAGCAGCATCTCAAATGGCTGCGCCAAGCACAGGAGTACCACTCAAGGTTGGTATAACAGGGTTGTGGGTTGCCTCTCCCAGTTCATTCCCAGCACTAGGATTGCAATTGTTAAGGTTTAGACCCTTTGCTGAGTCAAAACCTTGTGTGAATTAGATGGTTCACATTTTCTTTGATTTTTATGTGTTCACAAAAGGGTGGCATAACCAGAGGTATTAGATGAGATGAACAGTGAATCATTGACCTCACTGCTGATTTACGGTGTGGGTCTGAGAGTCTGATTTGGAGTGGAAACTTGTGATCAGACACATATGGAAGTAAAATCCACCAAGGAGTGTTTTTACATGAAGTCAGCCAGGTCTCTGACTCAGCTTTGCCCCGTCTCTGTGTGCAGAGGGGCTGAGAGCACATTTACCTCCTGCTCAGACCTTCTGCAGTGTGTAAGGGAGAAGATCAAGACCCCTGATAACTGCAGGAGAGCCCGTTAGATTTGCTGTAATAGAAGGAGGAGTGCTATGGGATTAGCCTGAATATTGTTCATGGGAGAAGGAAAGTTTTGAAAGTTGTGCACGAGTCAAAATCATGAGGTCCCTGAGCGTGTCTTTATGTAGGACATGTCTTCATGACAGAGTGAGATCTGCTCTGCTTGGTGGAGTTGCAGTGGGGGTGAGGGGACAGCTGTGTTACCGGAATGGTTCGTAAGTAAAATGAACAAGGGCAGATATTCCTGGGCTCCCTTCCCTGCCTGGGCCTTTCCCCCCAAATGTCTTACAGGTGCCTGCAACAATTTTTTTTCTTTTTGGTATTCATGGTTCGTCATGGGCTCTGCGTTGTGTATCTGAGGGCAGAGCTCTCCTCTTTGCATCCCGTTATCCTCCCGTGATTCCCACCGTGCAGCCTTGCTTTTTTTCCCCTCGCTTTCTCTGCTTTTGCATGATAAGTACTTCCCTGTATTATGTATCTCTTTATTAGGAAGATGGATTCATTCCACAGCTAATACAAACCTTGATTAGACAAGACCATTTCTGCCTTCGTGTGCCAGGCGCGGAGCCAGCCCTTCCTCCCTTCCTCTCCAAAGTTTCATTGAAAGCTGTCGCCGTTCGCAGCAGCGCTCTCTGCTTCCCCAGGGTTCAAGATGAATTATTTGTGCAGAAATTGGCATTTCTGATATTTATAAAAGGAACGGGGAAAAAGAGAAAACTCCCTTTGGATGGGTGCGCCTAACCTTACAAGCCTTGCTATCCTATGGAAAAACTTAATTTAAGCAAAAAAGCCTTCGCACCTTGATTACTGAAGTGCCTTGTTTTGGTCTTCTCATACTTCCTTGTTCTTTTTGGCTGGGCCGTAGCTGACAGACTGTAGCTGCAAAGAGAACAACGGTACTTGTACTAGGATATCCAGGGAGGATGTTTGGCATCATCTTCCCATATTTTCTCAGTGATGAGATTTTCAAAGTTCACTGAATGAGGTGTATTTTCTCTTAGTAGTGATTAAAGTTGATCAAAGGGTTGAAATAAATCCTGGAAGAAGGAAAACAATAAAGCTTATTACTTTGAAAAACTGCATTTTCATGTCTTTCAATAACAGTGATGCTTGTGCGGGAAATTTGTGAGGTTTTTTTTGATTGCTAGTTGGAAGATACTGCCTGTGGAACGATGGATTTGACATGTTGACAACGTTTTTTATACTTCTCGCTTTTTTGCTTGATTAGTTGAGGGACAGAGAGCCTTTATGAGTTTTTTGTTGAGTTAAACCTGAGTCGGTTCTGATCGTGAGTCGATGAAAATTTTCCAGGCTGGGTTGGCTGCCCCGGGGCTCCGGCACGGAGCAGCAGCTGGCAGCAGCACCCCCCCAGCGATAAAGATCGTGGTGGAGAAAATGCTGAAGCAGGTGCTTGGAAAACCAGTAACAGGCGGGAGAGAAAAACAGGCGGGCATAGACGCGATATATAAAGATGAAAGACACAAAATATGTGATTTTTTTTTTACTGGCATTTATAGACAGAAACATGATGAGCTGGAAAGATGGAGGAAAGTGCATCCAGATGGCAGGAGGTGTGGAGAAGGTTTTCTCTTCATACCAGTGGGAGTGGGATGGGGCAAGGTTTGTGGAAGAGCAGAGAAAGTGGCCTCAATGATATTGGCGAAGATGAATATCTGTTTTGCACTTGTTGCGTCCACCTGAAAGCCATGGCCATGCAGTGTCCTGATAAAGTCAGGTGCTGAGTCCATGTCCCACCACCACACTGTGCCCCATCAAACCCAGAGCTGGGACACTGTGCCAGCATGAGTGAGCCCTGCTAAAATAGATGGGGGATGCCAGCAATCTTTTGGTGCGTGCAGTGTCAGCAAGGACGGGTGGGTTTCTCCCAGGCTGAGGCATGGTCCTGCTTCTGCAGCCAACAACCCCGTTGACTCCACTGGGAGCTGGACCAGGATAAGCTCCTTAGACCTGTGGGTGGGACGTACAGCTCCTCAATGGGTGAAAGCCCATTGTCATTAGTAGCAGAATATCTTCAGTACCACCTCATGGAGTTGCCTGTTAACTAACAGCCTGAGAACTTACCTTGGGTGTAACGAGGAGGGCTGTGCAGCATTGCCATGCTCATGGTGTCGGGACCAGGTGGCCAGAGCGAGAACTGAATACGGGTGAGCAGCGTGCTCTCCTCTCAGCCTTGAGAAATCAGTGCCGTAAAGCACTTGATGCTAAGCTTCAGGCAAAAGACCGTCCCTGTGTATAAGTGCTTTTTCAGTTTGGATCGTGCGTTGAGCACTTTGGGTGGTTGAGTCCAAAGCGGAGGCACAGGCGAGCTGCCGTCCAATGTGTCATCAGAGCCAGCAGCTGAGCAGAAGGACTTATTCCTTGTAGAAAATGTCAGTGCAGGTGTTGCCAAATTCTTTATCCCTGGTAGTTCTGGGAGGCTTTTTCTTGCGGGGTAATTAATGTGTTTCTGAAGCGCAGTAGCTGCTCGTGGAGTAGCTCTTGAGTCCAGTCCCCATAGGAACACTCTGCGCTCCTTAAATATCCCCTTAAATGTGTGTGGCTTTGCTTAATTACCATGAATGAAGTTGGCAGGCCTTGCTATAGCTGGGCTCAGATTCGCACATTTCGCCGTTAAGATTAATTCTGAAACACATGTTCAGGACCCCAAGTTTTATTGACATATGATTCATTTCTCTTTTGGCAGATTTGAGTGGGCAGGAATAAATGTTTTAGACCAGCAGTAATGAGAGCTTGGAGATCTTTCCGTAGAGAAAAAAAACCTGCCTGGTCCTGGTGGGAAAATAGCATAAAAATTCCTTCTGCCCTCAAATTAAGCCATTTTTATAGTAGAGGGAGTATGTATTGGACTTGCTTTTTTAACTTTATACTATGAGTGCACTGGAATGGCAGTCATTTAAGGAGCTGTCAACTTTCTACGTTCAAAATGGTATGTGCTCCGCAAATGGAGTGGCTTTGCTATGGCAGCTCTCTGCAGTTTTTGACTCCTGTCTCAGGGATAAGCCTACAACAAGTACCGCACTGTTGTTCTTACCGTGCCTTGGTTGGGAAGGAGAAAGGAGAAGGGAGTTTGAAATCCAGGTAACGACCCATTTCAGAGCATTCCTTTTGGGTACCACATTGAATTCAGCTGTGCAGCCAGGTGGTCATGGCGTGTGGCTTGGAGGCCTCCAGCTGTGTGTGTACCAGGTTTGTTCTTGGCACCCTCGTTCCTGGGCTTATCCATTGCAGCCCTGAGAAGGAGCCACCCTTGGGGAATGTGGATGATGCTTTGCATTTGGTAGCACAGTGTTATTGAAAATAGTGCCAGCACCCATCTCTCCCTCTCTCGTACAGGCATAAAACGTGGGACAGGCAGAGACGTGGTTCAGAGGGTTGGCACAGCAGTTGACTCAAGGCTGTGTGTGTCAGTGCGGAACGGGGTACAAGTTTGTGACGGTCACGGGAAATCAAATACGAAAGTGAATGTTGTCAGGGTTTTTTCCTTCTCTTCCTTTTTTTTTTTTTAAGTTGTCCAAAGGCTTAGCGGCTGCTTAATTAAAGGAATGATGCAGAATTGCTGATGATGAACGTGGCTTGGTTACGTGGGGCTGTGCTCGCTCATTAACAGGGTGTTAAAATAAACCGGGCAGTTTACCTGTGTCCGGCGGGAGAGATGCCTTGGGCAAAGCCTGGCTGGAGGTGGGATGCCACCACCCTGCCGGTCCCTGGAGTTGAGGGGACTGTGATGGGTTGCTGTGATGGATGCTTGTCCATCATGATGACAACATTTTTGGCTCTTAACCTGTGGTTTGATGTCATATTTTGGCTTATGACATTCTACCATCTTTCTTTCACTTTGTATCTTTATTTTTTTTCCCCAGATTCGTTTCAGTGGTTTTTTTCCTCTTTCCTTTTCCAGTCTTAAAAGCTCCAGCACTGAGAAATTTTTCTTCTTGATCATTTTCTCTTCTTCATCCTTATCTGTCTTTTCTGCCTCCAGCTGTCAGCCTGGTCACCTCATTGCTTTCCCTCTGTGCTGTTCTCTCCTTGCCCTTTCTGCGCAGCACCAGGATGCTGTGGGGTGTATTTTGCTGAAGAGGAGCCCAGAGGAGGGGGTGGTGGGGATCATGGGCAGGACCTCTCCGTGGGAAATCTTCTTCCCAAAGGTCTTTGCACAGGAGGGGCTTTCTCGTGGCCGTCTAAACTGATGCAAAACCGGTTAGACTTTAGGAGGGATTTTGTGACTCTTTTCATCATGCATCTACTCCATGTCTGTTACGTAGGTAACACTGTTCTTATCCATTGGTAAGTATATTTATTTTTTTTTCAGGTTCTGGTCCTTAATAGCTCAGCCTTCCCGAAAGGATTGCTGTGTGTCACAGGATGCTGTAGAAAGCCTGTTAGAGCAAACTGTTCTAAACCATCAGTTTTCTAATGTGCCTGGAGGTACCATCACAGATAACCTTGAGGAGGAAAATCAATCTGAAACTTCATTAGGAGCGTTGCATAGATGTCTGTGCTGATGTAATGTGCTCTGGTTCCCGTCGGGAACCGGGGAGGGTTTCAGCTGCAGAATTGTGCTGGTGGTGTAGCAATGCACGGCGAACAGTCTGGGGGGGCCACGAGGAAAGAATTTTCCTGATCCAAACAAGATGTGCAAATGGCATTAATTAAAAAATCCTCTTCCCTTGAGGTAGCCTCTTTGTATTTCCAAAAAGAAAAAACCCCACTACTTATGTGTGTCTGGTTCAAGCCAAACGGTGACTGCAGAAGGTTCTGGATCACAGGCGAGCCCAAGGCTGCAAATCCAAACGACTGGCTGTGTAATACGGCTGTGGAGAGGAACCGCCGGGAGTGAAATGTTAATCGGAGCTTCAGGAGAGTCTCAGACATCCCAGACTTGGTGTCACTCCGGCACCTCATCAAACAGGAAATTGCTTTTCCAGGGTCATCTGGGATCTCTGCACAAATCAGCGCGTCATCAGCATAATAATGATAACTAAAATGATGCCTCTGCACGGCGGTGCCTGAGGGGCACCTCTGCACACTGCGTTCTGTGAACAAAACATTCAAGGCAAAACCAACAGCATTTTACTTTCCTGATGAAAAGTAAAATTGAGGCACTTCCTTTCCCTACGGTGAAGGATGTGCCGATGACACCTCTCGTGCGTAACCTTGCATCCCTCTTCTCAGCTCAGCCCCTGCGTGAGTCTGAGGTTTGGGGAGGCTCCAGTGTGTGACAGAAGCCACGCTCTGTGCCTGCCATCCCCCAGCGACACGTGTCTTAACGCCGTTGCTGACAAAGATGCCCATAGACAAGGTGATGGGCATGGGGATCAATGGGTATGGCAGCAGAGAGTGTTTCCGAGGTGCAGGTGAGCTCAGTGGGTCCGTGGGCTGGAGGAGCAGCCTGGGCAGCTCCTATGGCCCCACAAACCACCTGAGACCTCTGTGGCCACTCGTCCCTCCCTGAGCTGAGTCTCCTGCCTGATCCCTGACAAGAAGGGTCGTGTTTCTCCATCTCGCAGTGGACCCCGCCGTGCTCCCCAGTTAGCTCCGTTTTGCCTGCTGAGCCAGCGAGTCCATTAAGCCGCAGCTCTGTCTGCATCCTCATCTTCGCCTCTGACACGAGCTGTGCCACCAGCGTGTCTTATTAGCAAGACTGTCACATCACCAAAGGTACGCCGTGGTGTGAGCTTGTCAGGGAAAGCATGGGGAACTAAAACCTGAGGAGGTACGCCTTGTGCCTCGGGCTTCTTGGAGCAACCCGTTAATTCCTTGCTTCCTTGCTAATGATGACAAGTGACCAAAGAACAGGAGAAAGGTAGCAAGCGTGGTGCAGCACAGCATGGTGGAAGCGGTGCCGGTCCGACATGCCGGGGAGGAACATGAGGTGGCTGCTGGTCACGTTTTCGTGAGTGGTTGACATCCCCTCAGGCACCGTGGCAGGATTTGGAGTGTGTTTCCTAGATCCTTGCGGCTAAGCTAGAAATAATGCATTTATAAGATCAGAGGCAGTTCACTGCTCGAGTTAAGTGCCTTGAAAAGGCTGAGTCACTTGTACGGGGAGGTGAGCTATCCGGGGATCTGGGTTTCCTCCTGAAAACACCTTTTTTTATGGCTGCAAACGCGGCTGGTGCTCTGCCCGCAGCCGGGCTGCTGCTTTCCTGCTGGCTTTGAGCACACCCATCCTGCCATCGCCTCTGTGGGTTGGATTGTACATTCCTTCCCTTAAAATAATTAACAGAAATCTGGGCACGCTTGAAAAGCATTAAGGGGCAGAAGGTGCTCTTGAGTTTTGGGAAATTAGGCCTGATCTGAGACTCGTTAAAGCCGGTGGTAGTCTGTCTTCTGACTTCAGTGGATCACACTTAGAGTATAGCATTTTATATCTCACCTCACTCAAATTTAAGCTCAGATAGTCAATAAGATTTTTCTAGAGGTGCCAATATCCCTGTTAGGTCCTGTGGAAAATCAGGGATTTAGTGCTGCCTTTACCTATGGAAGGCTTGTGGGTTAGGCAGCAGTGTGATGGTTACGTTATACTGGTTCCTTTGATCACCTCTGTGGGGGTTGTGGGCACGGTGCTGGGGAGGGTTCAGGTGGGGGTAGATCCCGGGTTCTCCTGCCTGTGCCTCGGTGGGTGTTGCATACCCCGTCTGATTTGTCAGTGTGCAATGTGGGGCATTTTTTTTTAAATGGAGCATAAATGTAAATGTGTGGGAAGCCTGAAGATCTGCCTTCTCTCGCTGAGCTTCACCGCTCCTCCCCGACCCAGGGAAGCCCCTTAGTTCCTGCAGGTCTTGGGTAAGGTCAACAGGTTCCACCAGTGGACAAATCCGGAAGTAATTACCCCAAATCTTAATGTGGATTTTCAGCACTCTAAACTGGGGGTGACTCGGACGGTCCTACATCCCTGCCCAGTGCCAGCCCACCTCCTGGCTCTGCCAGAAGTTTGGTATTTGCAGACGGAGCTGTTTGATTGTCTCTTCCCAGCAGGTAATAACATCGCTAATTAGTTTCCTAATTTGTGCTGTCCAAATGTACCTGAATTTCTAGGAATTAAACCCAGCGCAGCGGTGAATGCAAGTGGAAGTAGGACTGGATATGTTAAAAATGTTGTTGATAGGTTGTACAAAATGAGCTGGGGTGGAGGGGTACCTCAGGTGGATGCTGTTGTCGGTGGCGTTGTGGGCGCTGCGATGCTTCGTTACTGTCCTGGTAATAGATTTAGAAGTCACCGACTGTTCTTGATGATAAACGTGTCTTCAGGCTGTTCCAGCCACAGACCACAGAGGAGTGGTTTTGGGGAAAATCAAAGCAAAGATGATAGTTTAAATTAGATAGATGATGTTTAAATCACCTTGGATGCGAGACTCTCTTAGATCCTGACGTTGTGCAACCATTGGGCACAACAGTGTATGTAGGTATGGCCTGACCTCGCAAAAGTCGTGAGCGCCATGTGTGTATTGGGTCAGGTTTGTGTTGGGGAATGGCTTTCTGATGGAAAGAACTTAAAATATCAGACATTGAGCAGAACTGTGGTACGGGAGTCGGCAAAAGTTGGCAGCAGAGGAGTGCCTTCTCAGTGAAGCACAGATACTGTAGCAACAGAATAAAACACAGGTGGTGAATGTGAGCGTGCATGCTGTGTAGTCATATGCTGCCACATAATGTGGCCCAAGAGGTGCTGTGACAGGAATTTGGGGTAAGAAATGGGTGAGAGGGGCTGTGGGGAAGACCAGGCAGAAGATGGGTGAGCTCGGGGTGGATGCTGCCAGGGTGGCTCTGGAGCTGGCTCCTGGGGCAGCGGAGGGTGTGAGGAGGGCACGTGGGTTTGCCCCAGCATCTGTGGTGTAGATCCATGTTCTTCACCCAGGGGCTGAGTCAGGGTGCTGCCGTGCCCGCAGCCTTCGCCCTCCTCCCCGCGTGGTGCTTCCCTTCTCCTTTGCTCATTAAATGTGTGGGGTTAAACGCAGAGGGGTTGCTTTGCCAGCTCCTGAAATTGGGCAGCCTAGTGCTATATTTTCCGTGGAAAGCCAAAAAAAAAAAAAATGGTATTGAATTAAATTGAATTGTATTATGTAGTGTGGGAGGCGCAGGAGTTCCTCAGCCTGCCACCTGCTCCTGCATGCCACGCACATCCCCCTGCCTTCGCTGGGAGTAGTCAACAGGAACAGGAGAGGAGAGAAGGTGCCTCAGGGGAAACTTTTAATACCATTACCTGACGTCAGCTTTAGTGCTTGGCTGGTTCGGTGAGGAGCCGAGTGGCCTGCCCTTAGCGGGAGCCGGTCTGTGCCGCCGGCCGGCCCAGCAAGAGGTGCCGTGCTGCTCCTGGCAGAGGGATGGGGCTTTTCCCCCAGAGCCTCCTTCGGTTTGGTCCTCTGATTCATCTGCACTTGGTGGAAATTTTGCTTTTCCATCTGCAGCTGAAGAGCTGTGAACTGGTTGGGTTTCCCGGCAGCCCGAGCCTCAGTTTCCCCAGTGCCATTGATAGCTGTGCCGGGGATGGGTACCTCGTGTGCTGGCCCATCTGCTCATGAGCCTGGTTCTTTGGGTCAGTGCAGGCTGTCACTGTGTCTCAGAGCTTTTTTCTTTATTGTCTACCCAGTCCTTTAGTCTCTTATTTCTATAATCTAATATTTGGGGCATCAATAAAGATATTTAAGCCTTTTGTTATGATCGCAATACCACTGCGTCTCCTTTTCCTTTTGGGAATGGGCTATGACCGTCTGATGTAGGCATGGCTTTGAGCTGTTTGGCTATTTGGGATGAAGAACAGGCTCTGCACTCCTGCGTGGACCCGAGACGAGCCAGATGGCTCGATGCCCTGCCCGGGCTGGCTGGTGTGTTTTCAGTCTCCAGAGTTGTTTCATTGTGTGTATTTTGCATCTGAGAATAACAGCATCTCGGAGCCGGGTCATGCTCGGGGGGAGAGGTTATTTTAAGCTGTCACAGCTGAGGAGCAGTGATGTCAGCTCTTTTTTAATTACTAGTTTTAAGCATCATTAAGTAAAAGGATTAGAAATAATGGCTGAACAGCTACGTTGATGTGAAGCTATGGCCGTGGTACAGCCTGATGAGCAGCAAGGGCACAGTTGAGCTGTGCTGTGGTCTCTGGGTAGAACTGGGTGGATACGTCTTCTCTGAATTGCCTTCCTGTGACCCAGGGATGCATTAACCCTCTCGTGTCTGAACTTCCCAAGTGGCTGCTGTGGTCCTTGGGGGCTGGGAAGGGAAGAGGATGAATTCTCCAATGGCTCTGTGTTTTGTACGTTAATAAGGACGTGAGGTTGGTAAGAGCAGAACCACCTGGAACTGTTCAAAATGGAGCAGGTAGAAACTACTGACCTTGTATTCATTCCTCCTTATAGGTCCTCTTTGCATGACTGCTGAAAAGCTGGTGAAGGATCAGCAATTAAAGAACGATCTTCACCTGGAGATAGTATTCTTTCTTGTTTCTGCTCAGCATGAGGTACCACCAGATGGTTCTTGGTTGCAGTTTAGAGCGTAACTAAAATTTATTTTTCAGGCACTTAGACAAATGGGATTTATTTAATTTCTCTTCCTGCTCTTCCCTTCCCCTCCGAGCTCTGTTCTGAATTTCCACATTCCCTTTTCCCTGCAGAATGAAGTGGAGCTGGGAGAGCTGCTGTTGTCCCTAAACTACCTACCCAGCGCGGGAAGACTGAACGTGGACATCATTAGAGCAAAACAGCTTCTTCAGACAGACATGAGCCAAGGTTCAGGTAAAGGGCAGTGCGTTTCTCACATTACTCATGCTTTTAAAGCAGATCAGTGGTGAGGCTGCAGTTTGTAGGGGACCCAGGGGGATTTGGATGCTCAGTTCCTATTAATATGAGGCGCTGGATATTCATTTTATACATATAGCCAACAATAGCGAAAGTATTTGGAACACTTACCCTGGGATAAAATGGAGGGTGTGAATACCTTTGCCATATTTCAAGTCAAAATGTCTGAGCCAGGGTGAGGTGAGGAACCAGGAGCTCTAAATTCCCCCCGTGTGGTGTTCTGTAAGGCAGCCCGTTTCTGGCTGCGCTGTGTTTTGCCGATGCTGCGTGCTGCCTGAGTGTTAACATTGCAGTGGTTTCTCTACGATATCTGGCTGCTCTGGGGACGGCGTGAGGTTTTCCCAGTGTCCATGCGTTGCTCCCTGCCGTTTCTGAGCCTGCTGGTAATTGCTTCATGCGTATGTCCTCAGGTGTTTTTCCCGTGTTCCCTGCCCCAACCACTGCTGCTGCCAGAATATTGGCATTTTCCAAAAAGAACAGTCTGCTCGGCCTCTGTCAAGGCTGTCATTAATTGTGGTTTTGGCAGGGAGCGGTTTTAATCCCGCTGCCTGACTTTTGTCCCCACTGCAAATCCCTGTGAGCGGCGTGGTGGAACAAGTCCCAGTCATTTCCAGATGCCATTTTCCAGCGCGGTCCGTCCCTGCGGTGCCCACCCTTCACAAACCGGGGTACCGACACGCCGCCTGTAATGCAGAGCCTGTGTTTTGTGGTTTTTGTCAGATCCCTTTGTGAAAATTCAGCTCGTTCACGGATTAAAATTAACAAAAACCAAGAAGACCTCCTGCATGCGGGGGACGATAGATCCCTTCTACAATGAGTCCTTCAGCTTCAAGGTTCCACAGGAAGAACTGGAGAACGCCAGCCTAGTGTTCACAGGTAAATGTTGGTGGTGTTACCAACTTGGCGTGGTCATGGTTGCCTCCGAGGTGAGCAAAGCAGCAGTTGTGGGTGTGCAGATGAGCCTGTGCAGGACGGTGGCTGTCCCAGTAGCTACTCTGCAAGGGGTCACCATCGCTGGGGTCTCCAGGGAAGCTTAATTAGCACTCTGTCCTCTGCAGGAGCTGTTCCCAGCATTGCCACCTGATGGATGGAGCTGGCTGGGAGCACACCTCATCGGTCCTGTGTTTAATTGGTGCCACTGGGAATGCTTTTGTACAAGGAGGAAGCGGCATTAATTGTCCTTCTCAGTGGCAACCAACTTGGGCATAAAGTCAAAAATTAGAAGAATGAGAGGGAAGTGTTGAACGATCCCGGCGCCCAAACACTGGCAAAGATAACTTCTGGTAGTTGACATAATTTGCCGGTGAGGCGATGCAGCTATAGGTGTTTGGCACTGACATCGCCTGCTCTGTAAGCAGGTTTGTTCACGCCTTTATTTTGAAAGGGCTGGGACTCGGTGCCAAGCCCTGCCTGGCACGGGTGAGGTAGACCAAGACACAGACCATGCAGGACCAGGGGGACTTCTGGAACCAGCCTCGCTCGAGAGCTTTGTCAGCACTGGAGATGTTTGGCTGAGATAGGAGTTCTTATTTTCAAACAGTTTCTGAATCTCCTATTTTTGTTCCCTGGGCATGAAAACAGTCAGTAGGAGTTGGCAGTTGGGCGCGCTGCGCGGAGCAGCGGGGCGCAGGGATGGGTCCCTGCCTGCGCGCTCGCCTGCAGGCTGGGCAGCAGCGGTGAGGCTGAACTGAGGCCATGGACTGCTGGTAGCCTTTTCTGCTGTTTCACGGCATGGAGGTCTTGGGCAGGGCTGCAGGGACTCCCAGGAAGTGGTGGGTTTCCGTCCCGTGCCATGACTTCACCCAGCCTGTGTGTGCTGTGGAGCTTGGGCACCGTCAGGAGCAGGGTCAGACCTTCTTGCCCTTTGGAGGAGCAGAGGGGCTGTGTGGTGGGACCCACACTCTTCTGCCGCACTGGGCTCCAGTGATTCACAAACACATTTTTTTGCAACTTTCCACCCATTACTCACCATCTTTTGATGAAGAGAAAGGAATCTGCATCTGAAAGAACATATTTTGAAGTATTTTTTAATTTTATTTCTTACATGGCAGATACAGGTGTCAAAGCTGGTACAGGGAGCCTAATTCCAACCCATTAGTTTGTTTCCAAACATGTTATAACAAAAGTGATGCTGATCAGCAATTTAAATTTTGCCCTTCATGCTCAGAAATTTCCTCAGCAAAAAGTCTATAATTAATCACTGCTTTGCATGCACGTCACCCTGACTGTACCTTGCATGTGCAATGATGAATTTGTTCTTGGAAGCTTCCATCAGTGATCTTGCGACAGGCGTGAAATACTCTTGTCTTTGTTTTCCCCTTCTCCTAATAGAAGAAGAAAAGGCAAACAGAGCAGCAGCTCTGTGCAGTCAGAAGGGTGAGGGGAATACGCTGCTCCTCGCCACGGCTGATGAAGTTAGCATTAATGAGTGGATGTCTGGTTATTTTTTCTGTGCAAGTGGATGTATTCTCAAATAAGTCAAGGAAGTTAGCTGATTTATAATCGTATGTAATGCAGTCGCATTTCAGCGGCGTGCCTTTTAAGTGGTGCTTCGCCTTCTAAGTGACGTGTTGCTTGCTTTGAACGTTGCAATAAATAACCCCGGGCCAGCAGTGTCACCAGCAGCTCCAAAGCTGGGAAGGAGCGTGCAGAGTGTTTCAGAGGAGCGACGGGGCCATGTTCTCGTGGCCGCTCTGGGACTGAAGGGTGACGCGCGGCTCGGGCATGGCACTACTGTGGGCATTGTTGGGCTTGCTGCTTCTGCTGCGGTCAGGGCTCTTGTTGGAGAGATGTGGTTTGTGTGTCCAATAGATAGCTGGAGCCAGAGGTGTTGGCCACGTTGTTGTGTGTACAGTCTTCTGCTGGTTCGGTGCTTGCACTGCCTCCCCTTGTTAGAGGAGCCAAGACTGTTACAGGAGCCAAGAGCCCATCTTGTTGTGAGGACCTTTGCATCAGGACTCCTGCACGGGCATCTGTGGTGTCACAGGAGTGAGGTGGTTCAGGGGACGTAGAGGTTGTGAAGATGCTGAGCCACGTTCAGTGTTCACCTAAGTGATGGAGATGCTCCGGATGTTGGTGGAAGCGTCTCCCCAACAGGGAGTGCAGCACCAGTTTCTTTTTGTGTGCATCTATGAAGTTTTAATAAAATGAGTATCAGCATGCAGCTTGGCTGAAGTTGTGGGGTGGGGACGGTGGTGTTCCCCGTAGAGCTGCCTTCTCGGTGTCTTAGTGTGTTGTGCAGCTTAAAAGC
The DNA here is from genome assembly GCA_008711295.1 of Anarhynchus alexandrinus. Classification (NCBI taxonomy): domain Eukaryota; kingdom Metazoa; phylum Chordata; class Aves; order Charadriiformes; family Charadriidae; genus Anarhynchus; species Anarhynchus alexandrinus. The sequence goes on from VUYV01000019.1 coordinate 1,511,996, forward strand.
TTAAAGGGCTTTGGGATCTTCTGTTGAAAGACAATAAAGAGCTAGATGGTTGCCAGCATGGAGAAACTGTACCTCGCAACGTGAGGATCTTTTTATTATTTTGCATCTCTACAAAGCAGGACCATAAGCCACATTTTTTTCTCTAGGTTTTTTGTTTTCTCTTGGGGTTGTTTTTGGCTGTAGTGGTGGTTCTTTCTGTTGTGTGTTTTGTGGGAGTTGTTTTTTATTTATTTTTTTTTTCCAATCCACAGCTCTAGTCCATTAGGTCAGTTAATTAAATTTGCTGTTGAGTCAAAGTCCAATTGAAAAGGAAAATAATCCTGCTTGAAGGGTGGGTGACGATGCTTTGAATGGAGAGAGAGCTGTAAAAGCAGTCATGGGAGCCAGAAGTGAGTATATCTTCAATAATTTAAAGGAACCTTTTTTGTGGCTTCAAATTTTGGACCTAGTCTGCAGCTGTCTTTACATTGGCTTGGCTTCACTGGAAAGCAGTGGAGCTGTGCCAGTCCCTGTCGGCTGAGGCTCCTGGCTCCCTCTGTGGCTGGTACCACACTGCAAAGTGAGGCACTAGCTAGACAAAGTAAGATTAATTTTTTTTCCCCCTGTGGGTTTTTCTCCTTCTTCTCCATCTTGAATCAAACTGTCTGGGTTTAGTGCACCGTAGTAAGAATTTATGCACCGTTTTGCTGCGACTTTAACAAGGACCGTGCACGCAAACACTGCGGATGGTTTTCTGTAAAGCACCGTTCCGCTCCCGGCTTTCCTGGCGATGCTCTGGAGAGCTGGACTTCGGACCGAGCGCGGGGTTGAAGTGCAGCTGGACTGGGAGATGGGCAGTGGGTGCCTCCAAGATGGGGTGCACAGGGTGAGCTCTGCATTAGCCAAGATTTGGGGAGGTTTGGGCTGGTTTTTAGATCTCTCCTCCTCCTTAGGCATACTAGGATTCAACACTAAATTATTGGCATTTACAGGCCAAAATTTTGCTTCTCCTTCCACATTGGGGCAGGAAACCTTGTACAAGCTGTCTTTCTGCCTTCCCTTCTGTTCCTACCTCAGATGCTTACTGGTGCTGTCACTGACTCACGTGTCCCCGTTTAGTGCCTAAAATGGGGTGGGATGAGCTCAGGTGGAGATGTCCTCTCCAGGAGGAGGCATCCAGGGTCAGGATCGCTGCTGCAAGTGTCATCTGTTCACAGCTTTTCACCAAAAGAGGCTAAAACCAGGAAAGCGACAGATACCCATAACAAGTCTAATGTCCTGACAGAAAAAATGATGAGAAGCAACAGCTAGTGGAGATGTTTGATTTTCATTTACTCCATCAAACGTGTTGTCTGGGTAATGAGCATCTGTACGCATACTGTAACAGAAATGCATTTTTTTGGGTGGTTCTTTTTCCTGCTTTTTGCTTTATGGCAACTTCAGCCACATTCCCCGTGTGCCATCTTCTGCTCGAGTGCGAGTCATGGGTTCACCTCTTGCAGAAAAATGGGGCAGGCTTTAAGAGACAGTATGTTCTCCTAACCACGTATACCTGTGAAAAAAGGTGTTAATTATGCTTTGTACCATGGTGAGGGGAAGGTGGAGTTTGGCCCCCACAGCAGGGCTGTCAGCTGCTGCCCGAGGTCATTTCCAAGCAGAAAAAAGGGTATTTGAGGTGTGACTGCAGCCTCTGCGCACGGCAGGGCTGGATGCGGGGTGCCTAGAGACCAGCATCACCTCTCCCCGCCGATGGATTTTGGGCAGGCTGTCCTCTAAATCCCAGCCTGACCTTCGTAAAGCCTGGGCTGTGCAGCAGGAGATGAGACGACACCTGAAATCCGAGCACCGTGGTATTTTGTTAATGATTATAATGTTGTTAATAACAATCGTGGGTAATGCTGTTTGCGTTGCAGTAAAGCCCAGATGGCCCAGTAAAAAACACCAGCGCTCCAGGGCAAACCGCATCTTGGTGACTCGTTAACATCTTTTGATCACTTACCATAAAAAATACAACCTGCAGCGCTCAGAGTTAGGGAATATATATCTCCCCGAGGTCCTGTGGTGACTGTGTGTGTCTTTCTCCATCTAAATAAGCTCTTGTACATGTTTACATGACAGGATCTTTAGGGCTTGTGGAGCAAGCAAGGTCCCCAAAGAGGCAAAAATCATTTTCATGCTCTGGGTACTGTCTGTGCAAACAGAAAGCCTGCTTTGCCCTCTGACCTGGCCCAGAGCGTAGCCGGAGCTGGGACGAGCATCGGGGCTGGTGGTGTCTGATGGAGAGCGGTGGTGGGGCTCGTCCCATCGCACCGTTCCCGTGTGAAAGGTGGCTGTGGCTCCAGCAGGACGGGATGCTCTGCCCAGGGGAGGGAAGTCGGGGCCAGGGCAGGGTTTGCTTGTTGATGGAGAGATCGGCCTCGATACGCGTGTGACAGCTGCTGAGATCTTCATCGTAAGTACTGGCTGAGGAGGCAGCTCATAGGCTCTCTTCTGAACCATTCGCGGGATTTTTTTATGTGGTTCTCTTCACTCTTCAATATGTTTTAAAAACGGACCATGTCTCTGTTTTCTGTAATGATTTAGGACCATTTTTTAAAATTTATTTTTGTAAGTGTTTGAGTTCCTGAGGGAGCGTTGTTGAACAGTGAGACTTTGCACACCTCCGCCCGTGGTCGCAGTGGCTACTGCACAGGGGCAGACACCACCACCGAGTGTCTCCGTGCACCGAGTGCTGTAACAGCGCCTGTCTTCAGACCCCCGCATCGCTTTGATGCTTTATCCCAGGGCTCTAATCAACTTCCAGTTAATAGGCCGTACTTGATTAAAATAACAAATCGCTGTTCTGTAACGATATACCTCGTTCCTCTGTTGGCTTGTTTTCCCTTTCTCTTGGCCTTTGACAAAATTTAAGGACCATTTAATGAAGTTTGAATTTTTAGAGGGGGGAAAAAAGTCATTGTTGGTGTGTGTTGCTAATGGTGCAGTTCTGGGTAGTTTAGTTTGGTTTGCTTTCACCGAAATATTTTCTTTTTGAAGAAATACTGCCTGTTTGAGCATATTCATTCCTTTTGTGGCATTACAGCTTGAGAGGCGGGGAACTGAGTCTTCCTTGAAATCCTGAGAAATTGGGTTTTCCTTGAAATCCTGACTTCTTGTTGGAGGTGGATGTTTTCGGATGTTTCTGTATCTGGAATAAATAGTCACAAATGGCACCGACAGCCCCTGGTGAGCACAGCTCCAGCCCGCTGTCACCCTTCCCTCCCGGGGATGTTGGAGATGCTCTGGTACAGACCAGTTGGTTTTGTATGTTGTCTAATGAGTATTTTTTTTTGATGTTTGATAGAAAATGTTTTGGGGTGCTCTTGATCCACATAACAGAGTTTCTGGGGCAGTCAGTGGTGGTGGAGATGGAGGGGAGGAGAGCAGCCCTGACCTGGCAGAAAAGGCTGTATGGAGATTGGCCAAAGCTGAAGGTGGTCATCAGCTCCAGACCTCATCTTCTGAGTGAGCTCAGGTTAGGCAGAGGGGCAAACTGCTGCGCCAAAGGCTGATGGACCCACACTTGCCCATTGCAACTTACTTGGATTCATTCTGGGTGAGTCCTAAAGTTGGGCCTCCAGGTGGCTCGAGTTCTGGTTGAAGAGAAGACAGCTGAAGCTCCTCAGACCTTAAAACAATTCATTTTTTCCCTGACAGCTCTGGTGGTCAGACTTTTGTAGACCTTGGAGACAAAATGATGCTTTTGGCATTTGCTTGTGCTGCACAAGATTTGTAAAAGTCTCATGAATGGAATGCAGAGATAGTGAGGCTTTTCAGTGGTATTTTTTTAATTAACAGGCTGTTTTCCAAATGCCCCAATTAGCTGAGCAGGTTGAAGGCTGATAATGGTTTTGTCCTCAGGCTTCTCCAGAAATACACTCAAATCTTGATTTGCCCGGCTGTGTGGAAGCGTGACCTTCAGAAGCCAGCATCATCTTTAGGTGTCCGTTTGCAGGGATGGAAACCATAATGTGTTTGGGGTCATTACACATCTACATTTTGATTTGCTGCTTCACATGCTCATCTCTCCTTTCTCCTATTGCTTCTTCTTTCCCACAAAAAAAATATTAAGGCACTTTGTCTTTTGCACACATAGATAAGGGAAAAAAATCTCCTCTAATGTATGAGGCAACTGAAACTTTTTTCCCCATGCTGGAACACAGGAGGAAGTGGTTTCTGTTTTGAAACACCATAACATCTCTTAGATGGATAGATAATTAGGCAACTTGCTGCTAGAAAATAATTTCTTGTTGTCTATTAGACATGTGTTTCTGAAGTATTGGACTGTCTGTATATTCCACATATCTGGAGCTCAGAAGTGGAATCTAATCTGTGCTTAAACCTGTGTAATCCTATCTTAGCCAAAGGGGGAAAAAAAGAAAAAAACATTGATGGTTGGCACTGGATTTTCTGGGGATTTATACCTGTTTAATTTAGATCAGAATTTGGCCTTTGTGTCTGGTGTTATAAAATACTTCATGTATTTATGCGCCCGACGCCATATGGTCCGTGCTCAGGTCTGGGGAGAGCAGAGTGCTCCTGGCTGGCACCTCCCACGGTCCCGGCTGCTTTGCTCCAGGTCCTGTGGCCACACGAGGTGACCCAGCAGGTCTTGTGAGGACGTCTCCTGCTCTTGGGGCAGCGGGAGAGGGGCACAGGGAGATGCACTTGCAGCAGGAGACCGTGGCCTCCTGGAGACCAACCTGCCTGGCCGAGCCTTTCCGCAGCGGGTACAATGCATTGGCCTCGAAACCCTTCTGGGAAGAGGAAGGTCCCCACTGCTCTTCGTCCTCCAGGTCCCCATCGGTGGCTTCCCGGTCTCCACGATAGGTGCTGTTTGTCAGCCTGGAGCAGGTGACAGCAGAGGGGACAGCACAGGTCAGTTGGAGACGCTGAGCAGGGTCCCACAGCCCCGATCCTGGTTCGGGGTCACTCAGGGAAGATGCTCCAGGGATGGATTTGGCTTTTTGCAGCAGACTTGCTGCTTTAACGAGGAGGAGTGAAAGACTGTTAATCCTGGTGAGAGCAACAAGATGCTGACGCTTCCTGAGCCAGTCTGTTGCTTGCTTAGAAGGCAAAATTAGATTCTTCAAGTGGACTGACTTAGTTAATAACAGTACCTCATTGCAGACGTGGCAGAAACCGCTTGTCTTGGAGCTCTCTGGAATTTGGGGGAATCTTTTTCTCCTAAAGAAAGGAGCTAACCTGCCTCTCTCCAGGCTGATCATCAGCGCTTGCTCGTTTTGCCAAGCCCATTAATTTAAGCGGTGTCATACCTCTCTCGACCTCGGCGTTTCATCTTGTCTGCCTCATGCCGTGGTAAAAGAAATTGTTCAAATGTCTCACAAGGCCATAATCTTTCTCGTATCAAATAAGGAAGAACCTCGGTGGCAGTAGGTGCGCTGGGCGGCAGCGCGGTGTCTGGAGATGGAGTGCCCGTTCTGTCCCCGTGGCCGTCGGGGGAGAGGCACGGAGGCGCTGGCGGAGGCGGCCTCTCCCGCGCGGCCATCCCTGCCTTGGTTACAGGTGCTGTGCAGCGCCGCTGTTGGAGCCTCTTCGGGTGAGGTGTATAAATATGCATGAAGCCGTTCATGTGCTTTGTTGGCTCTGGGGCTCATAGTGCAGAGAATTAAGATGCAATTAAAAAAAAAAAAAAGAAAGAGGAATTGAAGGTGGAAAAAGCCATCTGTAGACACTCCTTTGCAATATCCCCTGGGCTGTTGCCGTAGATGCATCCAGTCCATTATTCCAGTTTCTCNCATCCCTGCGTGTCCTTGAGATCCCTGCGAGACACACATGTGCGTTGGCATTTCCCCTGCTCCCTGGGTCCCTTCTCTCTCCTACGGGACTTTCCTCTCCCTTTCTGCGGCCAGACCCCGATTACCCAAATGCCCGGCTCGGGGTGCATCCGCAGGGTCCCCTTCGCAGGGTCCCCTTCCCAAACTGCCCCAGCCGGAGCACAGGGGCTGCCCTCGCGGCAGGGCGAGGAGGGAAATGGTTTTCCAAAACGAGTTTCCTTGGCGTGGTGGCGTGCTGCCACGTGGAGCGGCAGCGGGATGCTGGAGCCACGGTGGGTCTGCGCGTGGCCAGGATTTGGCCCTGCGCTGAAGCGGTTGCGATTGCCCCTGGAGCTGGGCAGGCGCAGATGCTGCGGGGAGCAGCCCCGTGGAGGAGATGCTGGGAAGTGAGTTTTACATGCGCGTCAGAGCCTGATGGAGATTAAGTTGATGAATGTGAAACCACTGCCTCTTCTCCTGTGCTTTTCTGCCTTCTCTGCTAAGTATTACAGGCCACGCTCCAGGAGCAAGGGGCAGAATTTGGTCCATACCCGTGACCTTCGCAGTGCGCATCATTAGTCCTGCTGCTGCGCGCTCCTGGCAGCACCCTCTTTGTGCTAAACAGCTTTTTAATATTGATGTCAAGCAGTTCAGAAGTAGTTTTCAGCCCTGCTTAACCTGACTAGCTGGTGGCAGAGGACAGAGGAGGCTGGGCACCGCTTTCTGCCTCCAAACGATGGGGGACGAAGCGTGGCCTGCGTGAGCGGTGCGGGCATGTGAAACAGGGCACTTTTTGAGCCCCTGCCAAGCCCTGAGGCTAAAGCGGGGAAGTGCAGGGAGTGTTGGTGGGTCAGTGCTAACGGGGTTGTGGTTCCTGCCAGAGAGACCCCACGGCCTCATGAGACCTGTGTCCTCAGGGACACTCTGCCGCTCCATTGCCTTTGTGTAGCCTCGGGCACATCTTTGCTTATTTTTCCCTTTTCCCCCGGTTTGGCTGTAATCGGAGGGTGCGTCTGGGCGCAGCGTACCCTGCGGCTGTCGGAGCAGGATGCTGGTGGCCAAAGGTTTCGGGGTGTGGGTTTTGAAGCTCGCAGCAGGCACCGCAGCACCCAATATTCTCCTCTAGCCCAGCTATAAAAATTAAGCTGGATTTTTGCTCTCTACTATTTAGATTGAATAACTTTATCCTATAGTGGAAAGGAAAAGGGCAGAGCCCTCTAATGCCTTGGGGGGTCTCTTGCCCCGGGGAGCTGGTCCCTGTGGCTGTGTCTGCTGTGCTGGGAAGTGTCCCCCCCGGCGGCGGGCTGGCTCTGTCATCGCGCCGGCTGGCACGCTGTGCGGCAGCGTCGTGTGTCGGAGGGCTGCACGTGAGCCGCGCCAAGGGCTGCTCAATTATTTATGGCGTTTTAAAACATGCAGGATGCAACCAAATTGCATTTGAAAACAAATAAATAAAAACCCAAAAACCAACAAGCAACTTTGGGGGGCAATTTGTTAGAGAGTGGGTGATGGTGTGCTGCAAATAAGCTAATGGCAAACTAGTATAAACTGGGTGAGGGTGTTCTGCTTGATGTCTAGCCTGGGTAAGAGGGCAGATGAAAAACAGAGGCACATTCCTGCTTGTTATTTTTCTTCTCTCTGAGTTAAATAGTTTTAATTCCACTGCAGGTAACTGATGTAGGTGGCTGAAGAACAGTTAAATTATTTGTGCCAGAGCTCCCACCCGCTCCGGTGCGCTGAGATTTCTCTGCCCATTACTCTGTGAGAGGCTGCCGTAGGTGCTCCGGCAGCTGCAGGTGGGAGCAGAGGTGCTGTGCGGCCGTAACTGCTGGGCACATCTGGCAGGCGACTCACAGGAGATGCCGGTGGTTTATGGCCCCGGCTGAGCGAGGTGCTTCTGCGTAAAGCTGGTCCCCCATCACATAAGTGGTACTGATAGCCTTGAAGTTAGCTTAAGGAAATTTTCTGAACTAGCGCTCCTTCCTGATCATTTCAAGGCTGCTAATATGTTCAGTCAAAGGATGAATTAATATTTGAAACGCCAGCTTAAATTCTACTACTGCGCGTAAGTCATAAGTGACGGTCACTGTGCAGGCGTGCTCTTCACAAGTACCTGCTTTGCACATCTCAGTGTAGAGGCAAAGGGGGAGGTGAAGGGCGTTTGGGCTGGATCTGGTGCCGGGGCTGATGGGTCAGGGGCGAGTGCCACATCATGTAGCGACAAGCAGAACTGTCAACCGGTGAAGAGCAATTCTACGTGACCAAGGTTGGTAGGAGATAAGGGAAAGCTAAGGAGTTGCAGCTGGAGCCGAATGTTGGCGCTCCAAGTCCCATCACATCTCCTGGCAGCCCCTGCCACCCCTGGGATGCAGCTCTGGGCTGTGCAGTGCCTGGTGCCCGCCGTGCTGTGCTGCTCAGCCCTGCGGGGACCACGGCAGCCGGGACTGGGTGCCACCCAGCCAGCCCTCCTGCGCAGGAGCCCCACGGGGGACGTGGGCCCCTACCCCCAAAAAAAAGTTTCCTGTACCACCCAGGCCCCCATCAGTTTGATACGGATCATTTAGGAGCACTGTATCAATAAGTATATAACATAAAAATGTTTTATTTACATCGCATTGCTTGTCCTCAAGAATTCAACCCTTTAAATGGACATAAGCGAACCCAATTTTCTTTTATATTTCAGCATTTCTATTATAAAGAGATTTTTTTTTTTTTTAAGAAGCCTTTCTGTTTCCAAATGCATCCCTCAGTAAAGAGCAGCTGCAGGAGGAATTGGTTTGACCTCTGCTTCCTTAATTGCTTTTTGCTCTGTGTTGGCCTGGAAATGGATGTTGCTATTGTGTAAATTACTGCGATGGTGGAAAAAGAGCTCATGAGATCAGGTGTGTAGTTTCTGTCAGGAAAATAGGTTTCTTAAATGGAAAGCAGTGTCTACCTGTCCATAGCCAGAGTCTGGATCAGTCTGAAAACCCCAAATGATAATTACCTCATTTTCTGCTTCTGAGCAGCTCCACGAAGTTACTGTTTTTTGTAGCCAAGAGCAGATTTAATCTGAAATTTACTCTGAGCTCCTTTCAGACTCTGGAAGGGGATGCTCAGACATCAGGGAATACAGCTCAGTCCGCCTGTGCTGTAACCTGGGCTTGGAGCGTGGCACAGTGCCCAGCTGCTGTCCCATGGGCTGGACCAGAGGGGCTTCTCCATCTCTGCCTCTTGTGTAAGAAGCTGAAAAGAGCGAGCCAGAGCTTTTCTCCTCCTGAGGCTGAAGGCATGAGCTTGTGTGGAGTTGGCTTCACTGCAGGTGGGACTATAGCCGTGGTACGTGGGTGCAAAAAGCAGAGGGGGTCTGGCAGAGCCTGCCCACCCCCAGGCTGATGGCCCCTCCACAGCTCTGCAGGGGTTTGCTGCTCAGAGGGGCTCCTGGGGCTCCAGGAGCTGTGTCAGCAGGTCCCCTTCCAGCCAGGGCAGACGTCAGCCCCACAACGGTGTGCAGCTCTCCGTTTACCTTGAAAAGTCATTTTGGGATCGTGTCCGAGCACCCGGGAGTCGTGGTCAGTACATCAGTGGTACATGTGGGGTCTGTATCAAGAGTGGGATGTTCACCACTTCTGCTGGCTTTGGAGCAGACTGGAGTGTCGGACATGAGTGTATGAAGTGTAATGGCTAGTGTGTGCTCGTTGGCGTTGAAGGAAATGGTTCCTCATCTGTTTGAGAAGAGAAGTGGTTGCTGCAGCAGGGGACGGAAGGGGGGAGAGCTGCTCTCTGTCCCTGCCCAGGACGGGAGCCCGCCATGCAGAACCGCTCCAGCCCGGTGCAGCAGCACAGCCCACCAGGGCTTATGGGCTCCTACGGTTTTCCTTTCCGAGCCGTTCTTGGAAGAACCTGTGACAGCAATAGGCAAAATCATGCTCCTGAATGTAAGCAAAGAAAAGGGTTTATTTTCACAACACTAACTTTAGCACCTTCTCCTGGGTAAGGTCCACCCAACAGCTCCGTGCGCCTCAACCATCAGCAAATTTGCTCAGCAAATAGTGGCCATTTTAAGAGTGGAATAAAGCAATTAGCCTCCGAGAAAGGCATGTCCTTGAGCTTTAAAGGCTGGGGAACTGATGAGTGAAGCTGAGTTTTTGGCACGTGAAAATCCCTCATCTTTTGAGAAAGCTGCTGCGGTGAAGCTGCAGGTCTGTAAACCTGAGGTCGAATCTAGTGCCACCTCTTATCACCTGCGTGTGAATAAGCATTTCGCCATGGAAAATGTCTTCCCTGTTCTTCAGTAATAAGTCTGCCTCTGTGCTATCTAAACTAGTTAACGATAGAAGCAACAATGCTTGCATAATTCGTCCATTAATACCCTAAAGGAATCAACATGCTAATTACCTGACACGATGAGATTAGCAAGTTGCCTTATAAGAATTCAGAATGATCGGATCAACAGTAAAATAACAGGTCCCCTTAGCTAGCACACCTACTTGTTTTACAATCCTGACAGGGATTATTTTTGAGGAATTGGTATGCCTGGGGTACTTCCCCGCTGTTAATTTATCCTGTGATTAATTGATGGCCTTTAAGACTTCTTGATTTAAATTACTTGGTATTGTCTCCCAGAATTGGGCTTCATCTTCTTTCATTCTTGGAAAAAAAAAAAGACGGAAAAAAACCCATATATAAAAAATTAGGGAGATATTTGGTTTGAGGGTATTTTTATGTGATTTTATCACAATATTTGTTTTCTCTAGGATAATAAATCATAGCAGGACATGCAGCACAGCCATGCTGTCTACACTTGTGATCCATTGCCTTGTAGGAGAACTCGTTAATAACTCTGGCAGGCTGTGTACTAGTTGGAGATGGACGGCTTCAAATTCTTCACCGCATCCTCAAAAGGTGGCTTTTCCGAATAACACCAACCCGGCCTCTTGACAGGGGCCCTTCCTCGGCGGCACGTCGCAGAGAGCTGATGGCATCACCCTCAATAACTGATGGCGACAAGCAGGAGGGATGCAGTCTTCCTACGGGGAAGACGTAGCCCCAATTAATTTTTACCTGTAGTTTGAAGGTAGACTTACAATGCTCTGAGTTGCTGTGTAATTTTTTTTTTAGTGCAATTATTTGGAGAAATGGTTGGGACATTTGAAGGTTTGCTATTACCAAAAATATCCCCAGGTAATTTGATGTGGAGAAGCATCTCTGCCCATAAACTGTGTGTCCGAGCTGTCGGAAGGTATAAAGTGAGATGTAACCTGCAGCTTTATTTTGGGACTGCACTGGCGGGTGGCACCTGAGTCACCCAGAGCAAGATCCCATACTGGTGCAGTAGCTGGAAACCAGCCTTTGCAGAGTATGGAGGTGGTAGAGATACTGAGCAGCACGTTAAAATATTACTAATTAATCACGGGATATGTTATAATAGGGAATACACAGCCTTGACAAAGATGCGTGGCTAAAAGGGAGGCGGAGTGCTTAGCGCTCGGTGTCCTGCCTGCCCGGAAGGGTGCGCGCTGCATCGGGTGCTGCTGCCGCCAGGGATGCCGAGGGCGGCTTTGCTGCCAGCGCTGGTTTCCAGCAGCCCTGGAGAGCTGGTGCCGCTGGCAGGGCAGCGGCGGCAGCGCTGGGCTCCACGCCAGGCTCTCGGCTCCCTGCCAGCCTGCGCTCCCCCTTTGAACTCGCCTGGGTGGATTTGGAGCCCCTGCGGACATTTGTTCTGAAAAATCCCTCTCTTTCCTGGAGAGATTTTTTAATCCTTAATATTCCAGGCAGTGGCCGTGGATATTCAGGCTTCAGCTTGCACAGACTTTTTGTTCAACTTTCTAATGAGCCGAGGCAGGGCTTCAGTTTGCAGAACACAAAGTGCTTTTGCTGCTGTCCGGCGGCAGCGTGCAGCCTTTCCCGGGATCAGGCCCATCATTAGAGTTTGCTGCTGCCTGCGATCTTTTGTTCCAGGAGACTGGGCTAATCCAAAGGACCGGGTGTTGGGTTGATGTCTCTCCCTCGGTTGCTTTCCTGGACTTTAACAAGGAGCTGCGGCAATAATTATGGCAAATTGTTTCTGTACAAACATCCCGCTGACAGCCTGTACATGTGTGATTCCTGTCTCCAAGTCGGGAAGGCTGTCGGTTAGCACTGGAACGGTGCGTGGACATTTGCATTGGGAGGAGGACAGTTTGAGATGCTGCTTGCTCATTTACCCAGGTGGGGGCTGCTTGCCTGCTTTCGTCATTTCATGATGCCCAGGCAGAGCTTTCAGTGTGTCTTTACACACTGTAATTCTACTTCAAAGCCAGGCTGGATGGGGCTTTGAGCAACCTGGTCTGGTGGGAGGTGTCCCTGCCCATGGCAGGGGGGGTTGGAACTAGATGATCTTTCAGGTCCCTTCTAACCCAAACCATCCTATGAGTCTACTTCACCTGTTCTTGCTAAATACCACGGTAGCTGTGGATTTGTGTCCTGTTTATTTGCATTGTATTTCTATCTGTATTACAGCTTATCTTATCCCTTCCAAACTCCCGATTCGGCCTCTAACATTTTTGAGGTGCTGAGTTATACGCCAAAACCGCTGGTGTCTGGTGTGCTGCCTGAGCGGGCATGGGCGGGACGTTTGGCTTTCCAGGGGCAGTGCTCCGGGTGGACAAGGGATGCTTTTGCCTTGACTGGTCTCTGTTTCTGCTCTCCCCAGTGTACGGGCACAACGTGAAGAGCAGCAACGACTTCATTGGGAGGATCGTGATCGGGCAGTACTCGACGGGCGCCCCCGAGTCCAACCACTGGCGCCGGATGCTCAATGCGCACCGGACGGCTGTGGAGCAGTGGCACAGCCTGCGGTCCCGGGAGGAGTGTGACCGCGTCTCTCCGGCATCCCTGGAGGTGACATGAGGTGGGGGACTAACAGCAGCCAGACCAAGCAGGCGGACGAGGAAAAAAAAAAATAAACCACCGCCCAAAACACCCCACCGCACACCCTCCGCACACCCCCCCGCAGCACCCCCGCCACC
>VUYV01000019.1:1525397-1585982 GCA_008711295.1 Anarhynchus alexandrinus
GTAGACTGGGGTGATGCTTGTTAGCAGGATTCAGCTTTGTGTTGAGTTCCATCAGTTATGTTTATGGCACAAGGAAAGCCAAAATGTTGGTGTTTACCCCCTTGTTACTCACTGCAAATGAACCAGGAGTAATTTTAGAGAAACTGGGGACGTGCTGATGGACATCGGTCAGGAGAGGGTGTTGGTCTGGCCATGCGTGCTTCCCATCCAGAAGATACCCAATGCGCTGCGGGTCGGACAGAGTCTCTGCACGGGGCTCTGGGTGTTGGTTCTTTGCAGGAGTTGGCCCCAAATTATTATTGCTCTACTTATCACCATTGAGTAAATATATAAAAATCTGTATCTTGTTTACAGCCCCTTTAAAACATGAAACAAGCGGGACATGGCCTTGAAGAGAGCTGGGCCTGGCCCATGGCTTTATTGTCTTTCCATGTCTTCATTTTGGAGAAGGCAGGATGGGTCCTGTCTGCAGCAGCCTTTATNCATTTCATGATGCCCAGGCAGAGCTTTCAGTGTGTCTTTACACACTGTAATTCTACTTCAAAGCCAGGCTGGATGGGGCTTTGAGCAACCTGGTCTGGTGGGAGGTGTCCCTGCCCATGGCAGGGGGGGTTGGAACTAGATGATCTTTCAGGTCCCTTCTAACCCAAACCATCCTATGAGTCTACTTCACCTGTTCTTGCTAAATACCACGGTAGCTGTGGATTTGTGTCCTGTTTATTTGCATTGTATTTCTATCTGTATTACAGCTTATCTTATCCCTTCCAAACTCCCGATTCGGCCTCTAACATTTTTGAGGTGCTGAGTTATACGCCAAAACCGCTGGTGTCTGGTGTGCTGCCTGAGCGGGCATGGGCGGGACGTTTGGCTTTCCAGGGGCAGTGCTCCAGGTGGACAAGGGATGCTTTTGCCTTGACCGGTCTCTGTTTCTGCTCTCCCCAGTGTACGGGCACAACGTGAAGAGCAGCAACGACTTCATTGGGAGGATCGTGATCGGGCAGTACTCGACGGGCGCCCCCGAGTCCAACCACTGGCGCCGGATGCTCAATGCGCACCGGACGGCTGTGGAGCAGTGGCACAGCCTGCGGTCCCGGGAGGAGTGTGACCGCGTCTCTCCGGCATCCCTGGAGGTGACATGAGGTGGGGGACTAACAGCAGCCAGACCAAGCAGGCGGACGAGGAAAAAAAAAAAATAAACCACCGACCAAAACACCCCACCTCACACCCTCCACACACCCCACAGCAGCTCCGTTGGATTGAAGCGGCTGCCGGCACCCAACCGGCCATGCTGGCCTCTGCGAACCATGTCCCACCGGGTCCTGGCCGTTCCCCTGGGGCCACCGGTGGCCCGGCCGGCCGTCCCTCTCGCTGCTCGCCCCCGGCACCGCTCGGCTGTTTGCATCCCGCGCGGCGGAGCGCGTGGCCGGGCGGCGTGGGCTGTGCGTGGAGGTGCCGCGGGAAGCGCTGAGCGGGTGGAAGAGTTGGGAGTTGCCTGCGCTGTCCTTCCAGTCCAAATCCATGGCTCATCCGCTTGGAGATATAAGTACCCGTGTGCTCTCGTTGGTGAACGTCGTAATTAGGCTAGAATATTTTTTTAAACGGTAGAACCTGTGGTGAAATCGATTCTGACTCCAGTTTTGTCCTTGTACTAGTTTTAACAGAATTAAGCTCCTGTTAGTACGTACGCGTGCATTTGTGTGCCGGGGCATGCCCGTGCGTGTGGCCGTGCAGCCCCGCGTCAAACGGATCCGATGTCACGTCAGCGGTGAGACCTGCCACTCTCGATAGCAGTCTGTGTGCGTCAAGTAGATGCAGTGATGATATAGCAAAGTAAACATTTCCAATAGCATTTGTACTGGGAAAGCCAGCTCATGTCTTTTCAAACCTGTGTTGTGCAAAAGGAACCTGCTGCGGGGAGACTTTTGCAGTTCAGAAGACCCAAAATACACAATTTTAATTCTCTCACAGACTGCAGTGGCTCTTTCTGTGTTGTGTGTGTTAACCCAGGTAGTTTTCCAGGTCACCAAGTGAACTTAGCTACAGTCAAGCTGTCCTGTTGGTTGCTTCTGTACATTTTATTTTTTCACAGCGTATTGTCTGGTATGATGCAGATTGTATATTTATTGAAAATAAAATTCTATTTAATTGTGCCATGTAGACTGGGGTGATGCTTGTTAGCAGGATTCAGCTTTGTGTTGAGTTCCATCAGTTATGTTTATGGCACAAGGAAAGCCAAAATGTTGGTGTTTACCCCCTTGTTACTCACTGCAAATGAACCAGGAGTAATTTTAGAGAAACTGGGGACGTGCTGATGGACATCGGTCAGGAGAGGGTGTTGGTCTGGCCATGCGTGTTTCCCATCCAGAAGATGCCCAATGCGCTGCGGGTCGGACAGGGTCTCTGCACGGGGCTCTGGGTGTTGGTTCTTTGCAGGAGTTGGCCCCAAATTATTATTGCTCTACTTATCACCATTGAGTAAATATATAAAAATCTGTATCTTGTTTACAGCCCCTTTAAAACATGAAACAAGCGGGACATGGCCTTGAAGAGAGCTGGGCCTGGCCCATGGCTTTATTGTCTTTCCATGTCTTCATTTTGGAGAAGGCAGGATGGGTCCTGTCTGCAGCAGCCTTTATCTGCGTTGGACTGGAAAGCCTCGCGGTGTCATGGATGGGTCAGCTCTGCCGCCACATCAGTGCTGCTGTGACCAAGCAGAGGAGGTGGGGAAGGGCCCCCAGCTCTGGCCGTATCCTGCTCCCCTGGTCACCTGTGAAATGATGGGCAGTAGCCTGTGGCCCCTGCAGTGGCCTGGGCTGGTGGCCCGCTCCCCCTCTGTGCACCCCGCAGTGCAGAGCCTTCCCGCAGCCGTGCCGGTCTCCATCGGCTGCTTGGGAGAGGAGCGAAACAACGCGCTTGCCGTCTGCCCTGGCTCAGAGCAAAGTCCCTTTTCACTGGAAGCGGGAGAGTTGCAATGAGCAACCAGAGGCGTTTGGGGCAGGGACCTGGGGCTGGGTGCTGTGGGAAGCTTTGCCTTCGCTGCAGCCGCTGTGAAACTGGAGGTCAGAGCGATGCTCATCCGGAGCTGGCACGTGGTGGGGCAGGCAGCGATCATCTCCCTCCCCTTTGGTCATCAAACGCAGCCCAGAATGAACTCCTGTTACCTCCTGTGCTTTTAGTATTTTGATTTTTAAAAAGAAAACAATGCATGTATATGCCTATTTCACCTCCATTTGTTGTTTGGCTACTTCAGTTAGGGACAGGTGAGTCTTAAAAAGTGAAAAAAAAAAAAAGTTGAATGTTTGTTTGGGCAGATGTTGGTGTGTTGGTCAATAGTCCTTGCTGCGGTCCAGGGTATTTGTGCTCCAGCGTGAAGGTCTGTGTTGTAACTCTGATACCAGCATCCCTGCAGCACACCTTCAGTCCGGGACCTGCTCCCGTTTACATTGAGTTGTGGGTGTTTCATTCCCTTCTGCTCTCTGAGCATCCCTGTGCGTGTTCTCCATGTGACAGCCAAGTCTGATATGGTGACCCTGCCATCGTGGAGGAGGGAATGCGAACCATACAAGGAGTCTACAAGAGATATCTCCTCTCTTCATCCAGAGGCCGTCTCTCAGCAGCCAGGGGAGAGGGGCAGCGCAGACACCCTGCTCCCGAGCCGAGTGTTGCGTGGCCTCGGATAGAGGATGGCAAAAAAGGCCTGAGGGACCTTGTTGCCAAACCATCGCCCAGTTGCTGTGGCTGGGGGTGAACACAGGTAGGAGCTTACCCTTGGTGTGGTCATGCTGGCTGTCCCCTGGTGAACGCCTTTGCTTCTTACTGACCTCTGTGCATAGCTCCCATCTGCTCTCCAGCACCGCTGCCCTACGTTAGCAGCACAAAGCCATGGGGACTGTGGTTGCTGCAGGGCTGTCTACAGATGTCCAATTTCCGAGCATGGTGTGGATGGTGGGTTTCAATTCTAACCTGCTTCTCTGCAAGGTGAATTCCTCCTCTGTCCTGCAGTGCGGTCAATAGCAAATCTCTGTTCTCCAGCTTCCTCCTGGTTTGTCTCATCAATAAATCACGGCGGAGAGGGAGCCCACGGGGTGTCCTGGGCAAACACGCACTGCAGGAGACCGATCTCTTCCCGTAACTTGAAAAGGCTCAGATGAGGGGCTGTGCTTTCAGCAGTCGCTGCCATCAATATTAATGTTCTTCCACGTGGGGGTCTATGGGCAGCAGCACGAGCTCTGGGCATCCACTGAGGCTGACCTGAGACCTGCTATGTGCGTTGCTCAAGCACTGGGGATGAAACATTAACACAAGGCACTCTCACCCATGAGTGTGGCCTTGGGCCATGTGGTCTCTGTTTGCCAGGGAGAGGGGTGTCGTGTACATACACTGCCAAAAATTGGCGAGGGAACCCCAAGGAAAGGTCAATAAATCACAGAATCACAGAATGGCAGGGGTTGGAAGGGACCTCTGAAGATCATCTAGTGCAATCCCCCTGCCAAAGCAGGGTCACCTACAGCAGGTTGCACCAGAACACATCCAGGTAAGGTTTGAATGTCTCCAGAGAAGGAGACTCCACCACTACTCTGGGCAGCCTGTGCCAGTGCTCTGCCACCCTCCAAGTAAAGAAGTTTTTCCTCATGTTGAGATGGAATTTCCTGTGTTCCAGTTTGTGCCCGTTGCCCCTTGTCCTGTCCCTGGGCCCCACTGAGAAGAGTCTGGCCCCAGGATTGAAGCCCACCGAGGAGCTGCCGGCCTGGAGGGCAATCAGAAAACAGCCTGGGGAGTGGGGGGAGCAGAAGGGCTGAGTAAAGGAGACGTGGCTGTGCTCCGGGGGCTGCACCCAGCAGGTAGAACACATCTCGTGCTTTGTGAGATCGGAAGGTAACCCGACGTGCAGCTGCAACTCCAGCCGGCTCCGCGTGCAGGACGTGCGTGTACTTTCCCAGCGCTGGGAGCCGAGCCGGTGCCCAGCTGCCGCGCCGGGCACGGAGCCGCCGGCTCGGGGGGCAGCATGGGGGGCTCAGTGCTCCTGCCCGGGGGGGATGCTGCTGCGGCCGGTCTGTCGTTGGAAACAGGATTAAAGTTATCCTGGATCTCTGCTCTCTCTTTAAGTATAAACGTTTGTGCTTTGGGAGTAGATTACTATGCTCAGAGTTTTGTTCCATAGTTTGCTGATAATTGTTTGTAACACTGGCTTTATCTGGGGATGGTGCGCAGTTAAGAAGGGAGAAGGCATGCCTTGGCTTCTAATACTCTTGAATTTCTTCCTTTTTAGTGGTCTGATATACCAATAGACTTTTCCTTGAGCCATATAGTTTCAGACCAATGTATGGAAATGCAAATGAAAGGGGGAGGGGAGTTTTCTTAATAGGTTTTATTTAATGCAAAGAAAATAACATATGAAGGTTGATTAAATGAGCTACTGTCTCTGGGTAAGTCTGGATGCTTTGCTATACTGAAAGCTTTCCGTCACTCCAAATTGTTTCTATCTGGATCTTGCCTGTAAAAACAGAGGTCATCCCAACTCAAGTCCCAGAAAAGATTGAAAATTTTAATATGTAGCTAAAAATAAAAAGGGAATAGCATTGGCTGTGTTCCCAAGCAGTTTGTTCAATGCTTTTTTAAGGCATAAATTCAAAATGGAGCAGGACCACAAAAATTTCACAGCATTTGTGCATATACTGCTTCCTTACCAGTGCAACAGCTAGGAGAGGACTTTGTACAGTATTTTTAAAAATCTGAAGTTTATTTCCAAAAAATGTTTGACCAAGGAAAGGAGATGTGCTAGATAATATTGACTGTTAATAATATTGACTGATGCTGAAGGTTTTCTGCTGTTACAGGACTGCACGGACCTGGTAGAGAGGCATAGTGTGAGTTCCTGAAACAGCCTCGGACCCCCGGCACGGCTGGTGGTTTCCCCTTCCAGGCTGTTTTAGTGTGCCTGGTTAAATCACCAAACGGGGCAGTAATGGGTTAAACCCCACAGTTCCGAGCTGCAGGAAGCCTGGAACAAGGCAGAGCTCCCCTGCAGCCCTGGGGACCCTCTCCACCTGCTTGCCCCAGCTGCAGCCCGCCTTTCGCGGGGTGCCCACGCTGCGCAGGGGCCGCGGTAGCACAGCCCTCGCCTTCCAGCTCCTAACTCTGCCCTGGGTTTGAAGGGCTGCCGGCCTCGCACGGCGGGCAAAAGGGGCACATTCTCCAGGGACCCCAAGGTCAGGGTCTGCCCCGAGCTCCCCTCCGCGCTGATGCCCGCCAGCATCCCTGCGGGGCAAGGCAGCCAGCACTGGGCAGCTGGGCAGTGCTAAATTGGGGACACAAAATAATGTCTCAGGAAGCAACCGGAGGGGGTAGCTAAGGGATTTCCTTGCTTGCCTGCAGCCTCCATTGTGGGACAAAGGCTCTCCAGGAGGAGACGTGCACCCCCCCGGAGACAGGCCCTGGGCAAAGGTCTGGGCGCAGGTCCCTTGGGGTGGGATGCAACCAGCGTGGCCGCGCTCGGCCGGCGGCAGGCGGCGGGTGGGGAGGTGTGTGTGTCACTGGGATGGGAGAGCCGCTGCTTTTGGGGGAGGGAGCAGCACAGCGCCTATATCCACCTCCGCGCCGGCAGCCTCCCTGGCACAGCCGGGAGGTCCCGGACCGAGCAGTGACCCCTGCCACCGGCTGCCCGCAGAGCCGGGGGAGCGCCCCGTCCTCCCTCCCTGGCGATGGGCACCGGCTGGGATGTGTGTGCGCTCCTCTCCGCGGTGTTGTTCGCTGCCCAGGCTTTCCCCCAGACGAACATAAAGATCAGCCAAGGTGAGTGCAAAGCGTTGATTGCGACTTCGGGTAAAGGTAATCCTTAAACTACAGCAGCTTTAGCAGGGAGAGGAGCACGCAGACCTCCTGCAGGGTCAGCAGCTGGCTTTCCCCTTTCTCCGACTGCTCCAGAAATCTCTAACTTTCCTTGAAATCAACTTTCTTCTTCATTTGGGGGGATGTGCCGAGAGCAGCCCCGGTCTCTCTCTCTCTTGAAGCTGTCTCTGCTCTGGCTTTGTTTCTGTGTGTAAGGCAGTGCTTTTGCCTTGAGCAATGCACGCTCGCGTGGCACGGTGCTGTGGACCTTCAGCCGTCCCTACCGTGGGTCCGGCGTGGACGGCAGGGGCAGCGGGTAGAAGTAACTGCCGGGAAGTACACGTGTGAGCGGTGTAGGACTGCAGACACGCAGCCCGGCAGGACGGGCGGGGGGGGCCACCGTGGCTCCCCGTGTATTTATTCACACTTATTGCACGTGAAAAGTGGCCACAAACAAGTGATTCCCCCTTATTCCCCCTCCCCTTTTCCCCCCCCCCGAGCTGTTGGTGATGGCAGATGCTTTATGCCACTTAGGGTTCTTGCAAACTTTTTCATGGAGCTGGCGCGAGCGAGAGTCGCTGCTCCAAGCTTCTTTGCACCCTGTTAGATTTGTGTGGGAATGTGAGCAGAAAGGGGCTCCTTAAGTGGTGTTCAGTGAGTTCATGAGAAAAAGAATACAAGCCCAGCTTTCCGGCCAGACACCTACTCCGTGGGAGCTTCGCCAAAACTTAGTTAAGGAGGAAAAAAAACCCTGCAAGATAACTCCTATCTGTTAGTGCCGGCTGCAGGAGGGCTGCTGCTGGCATCTGCCATAGCCTCACAACTCCAACCGTACATGGCAGAAGATTTGAAGCCGTAATACCAGCTTGGTTTTGTCACAGGATTTAGAAAAGCGAAGCCCTCTGTGTGGGGGGATGTTACTTCAACTGGTGTTTAAAATTTTACTTGGAAATTTGTAATATGCGCTTTAAAAACCACATCAGAGTGAGTAAAATCTTGCCCAGTTATTAAATGAGCTTTACATCTGCCAGTGGACGCCATCCCCTCCAGCTCCATCCATCCCACTAAACACAGTCGCACAGACTGAAAACCCTCCTGTGATCTGCTTTTTTTGAAGGTGGGTGCTAAGCATGAGACTTTTTCATCTGTTAATGAAAGATAAATATTGCAAATCACACGAAGGTGAGATTGTTTGTCTGTAACGACTGTGGTGTCAGGGCTTAAGGACACGCTTCTGAAGGCACGGGTGACGTGAGGCACCTCAGCATCACACAGTAGCACTGTCTTAGCTCCTGCTAAATGCTCTTGCCCACCAAACCTCTGTTTTAATGGTTATTTTGGGGGTTTATTCAATAAGGAGGATGTGGGCTGGTGGATGTGTCGAGGCTGTGGTGGGATGGATGTCTGGCTCAGCTGGCACTTTGCATCCCCCTGTCTCGCTGCAGGCTCCTTCTGCCAAAGCCTCCCTGGAGGGTCCTGGGGCTCCCCTGTCCCAGTCCTGTTGTCTCACCCATCCCTTAGAACTGCCCGTTGCTCCAGCAGCACCAACACAGGGTAAAGCCATGCTGCTGGTCTTTCCCATGGCCCCGAGCTGGTAATAGGCGACTCAGTGTTGGTGAACACCAGAATGCTCACCCTGAACCCAGTTCTGACCGCTGGCTGGGCAACACTCCTCATCCCTTGCTCTTGGCATCACAGCCCTCAGGTACCAGTGGAGTGGCTCTGCTGGCAGCTCTGCCCTGGGAAGGACCCAACCTTGCATGTGACAGGGATCTCCTCAGCTCTTCTCCGTTGGCATCAACTACAGACAAGCCTCTTGGGCGTTGATGGAAACCCTCCAAACCCTGGTGCTTGCCAAGAGCTGAAGAGGTTCACTTGCTTTTTCAGGTCAGATGGCAGCATTAGCTTATGGATGTGCCCAGGGGGGTGTTTCAAGACCATGCCTTTCAGTGAGGTGTCTCCTAACGTCTCTAAGCTTTTTGGTAAGTCACCAGCTGTTGATGAAACGAAGCCCTTCAATGATCTCCAGCAAGAAGAGCATCTGCTGTCCAAACCCCTTTGATGAAGCTGCAGTCGTGTGTCCCGTCCCCCCCCCCCCCCCNCTTCCTTGCATGGGCATCTCTTGGCAATCTTGTTCTAGCCCCAAACTTCGTATCTCAAATCTGTGGATCGCTGGAGGTGAGGCAGCATTGGACCTCGGGATGAAGCTGTTCAGGGAAAAACCTGCTCTTCACCGGCTGAGTCAGTGGGAGTCACGCAGTTGTCTCTTCATCTTTTTCAGTAGCATCCTGGAATAAAAAACCCCAAAACCTCGTGGATCTGGCTGGGGTTTTCTCAATTAATTATTTCTAGTTGGAAAGTGGCCACTTGGGGAAGTGAAACTTTTTGGCAGAGCGGTGCCAGCTTCTGCAAGATTTTGATAAGTGATTTTTCCAGCGGTTCTGCAGTGGGTCTCAGCTAGTAAATAAATGAAAAGGCACCAGTTTTGTTGGCACAGAGACAAATCCAGAGAGTGCAAAACTCTTTTTCTGACCCAAAATTCTTGTTTTCCAGCTTTTCTGAGTTAATAACATCTGCCTGATATGAACCTTATTCATCGACCAAATCTGGACATTTATTTTGTTGGTGCTGCGTTAAAACATGGACCTGACCTTAAAAATGTTGCACTCTAAATAACCAAAGGGAGGAAGGATTCTTGCCATCATTTTTGACCAGGCATTTGGGGACAAACAGATGAAATGACTTGGGGTCGGCAGGAGATCCCGTCCCACAGGCAGTGGCTGTGCTGCCCCTGCCCCGTGCGGAGCAACTGATGCTGTGGGGGGTGATGTTTTGCTGGGGCGCTTAAAAGTGAGGATCTAATCTACATAGCCCCAGGATGCTTCCCCTGTCCCCTTTTAGATCAAAATACCATCAGCAGCTGCTGGCTTGGGCTATGAGGTTCTCCTACAGGGCCATGAGTGGGCTCATACACTTGCAAACATACATCCCATTTCTTATGGCCTTCCTGCTAAAAATAGCCCGCAAAGACCCCAGATAAAAGCAGCACCCCCGGTTGTTCCTGCCTGTAAAACTGGGAGCAATAGTTCTCCTCCAAAGAGACTGCCAAAGCCTCTGATCCTGACCTAACAGAAAAGATGCTAATTAAATGCTGACCTCCCATATTTTCCTTTTCGGTATGTTTAACCTTAAATTCCTTCAGGCACCTCTGGTTCACTGAAGCTCGTCAAATTAATGCTACCTAATGGGAAGCAGTATGGAATAACAAAGAAGGACTGTCTCCATCTCTGACTTGGTTTTGGCTGCTCTGAACAAAATGAGGGTGATTTTCCTGGGTGATCGGGGCGCCGGCGGACCCAGCTTGGAGCCAGGGCACCAGGACACCCGCTGCAATTAGCACTTGGGAACGAAGGGCCCCATTTGCCGGGGATGCTGCTGGGTTAAGCCCTGTGAATTTTGCCACCATGCTGCTAGAGGTGAAGAGTTTGTCGCGGTGCTTCACAGCCTCTGTAATAAAATCCCAGTTGCTGAGGGAGCTGGCGGTGCCCATCTGCCGCAGACCCCTGGGGTGCCCTCAGCAGGGGGGAGCAGCAACCCGGAGTCAGCATGAGCCGGAACCAGATCCCAGCCCTGTCCTGAATGGGGGGGAGACGTGCCAGATCTGTGACCCAGCGGCGAAGTCGAAGCCTTGTCCCGTGGGTTGGACCCTCTGCCCTTGCTCTGCTTTGCTTTTGGTGGGGACAGGGACCCCTGGCCGGTGCCACGCAGGGAGGAGGGCTTCGCTCCTGGGAAATCACATCAGCTCGTGTCATTCCTGGTCCTCCTGCTCTATTGCTATAATAGCCACAATTTGCGATTTTTAGGGCAATGCTAAAGTTTTTCCCAATGCAAGGATGGCTGGGTGTGAATCAGAGAGCTGAACCCTGCATTGCCACTGAGCCTGCTGCCACTTGGTCACCCTCCCGTAAAGCTGTTCCTCTTGTTGCCAGCCCGGCGTGCCTTATCTTTTTCCCTCCGCAGCCCATAACTAGTGCCGATGAGGGTGGGAGAGCCCCTCGCTGCTCCCGGTGGGTTTGTGCAGAGCTGCTCCCAGCCACGGCTCCTCCAGAGGGAGAAGTCGGGGGTCCCCAAGGCGGGGTGATGGGGTGACAGCCCCATGGGACTGGGCAGTCGGCTTGGGCTCCCCGCCTTGCTCAAGAGGAGAAAAAGGCTCTTTGCATTTGTGGTTTGTTGCCTGCGAGGGGTGTGAGCCAGGAGGGGCCAGGGGCTGGCGGGTGTTTGTAAAACGCTCGGAGATCCCCGTGTGGAAAGAGCTGATGAAATCATCGCCTGGAGCTGCCGGGGCAGGGAAGGATTCGGCTCCACGAATGCTCCCGCAGCTGCTTTGACTTCACCTCGCCTCTCCTCTTCCCCACGCCGATGCTGCCCTCGCCGCTCCCCCATCCCTGTGCTGCCGCTGGCAGGGGTTTTGGTCTCCCCACCCTCGGGGAAAGCCGTTGCCCCCAGCCCCTCGGTACCGCAGGCCCTGTAGCACCACCCTGACCTCTCCGGCCTTGAGCCTCTTACCTGCTTGGATAGCTTCATGGCATCTGATGTCTGCCATAACCCCCTGCTCCCCCCGCCCTGCCCGCCTCCCCACACGCTCCGGCAGGACCCCATGGGGATGCGGGAGCTGGTGCTGGGGGAGTTGGCCGTTCCCCAAAAACCAGCTGCTAAGAGAGTTAAGCCCACGTGCTACAAGATCTGGGGGTCGTGCGTGTGTTGGTGTCGGGTGGTGTGCGCTGTGTCCTCCCCATGCGTGACGGAGTGAGTGTGGCACAGAGGAGGTCAGAGGGAAGGGTTAATGCCGCTGCAGGATTTACACAGCGGCAACTCTAAAGGCTCCAGAAATGCGTCCTGCCCCCAAAATGGCCTCTTTTGGGGTAACTTCCCCGCTGTGCTGAAAAGCGGCGAGGGAGGAGGAGCAGCCCCGCGGGCCCCACAGCGCTTATCTGGCGGCGGGAGGCAGATAGGCCGGCACCGCTCCCGGCCATTTATGGGGCCGAAATCCAACGGGTGCCTACGTGCACGGCTGCATCCCGGCCTGGGGACACGGGGGATGGCGAGGGCGTTTGCTTGGAGGGAGGAGGTGCAGGTTGGGCTTGCAGGAGGGCAGAGTGTGGCCCTGACCCTGCGGCCCCCGGCTGTCAGCTCCTGTCCCGGCATGGCGGCTCCGGTAGCGCCTGGCAGAGGCGAGAGGAGCCCTTATCTCGGTCCGCCTGCCATAGCAAAAGTTAGTGCCTTTATTTTAAGCACCCTCTGCCTAAACCGATGTCAAACTGGCATGAAATGTCCCTCCTGATTTAGGCAGATGCTAAAACCGAGAAACTCACGGCTTTCGCATCATTTGTTTTGGCTTTTGCAAACTTTTGCAGGACTTCTGCAGCAGTTGTTTTTTCCCTGCATGCGTTTGGCAGTTACTCGGCCGGGTGCAGGGGAGGAGCAGGGCCGGGCACTGCCACCTCGGCTGCCTGCCCGGCCGTGTCGCGTCGCATCGCCCTCGGTGCTGGATGTCCTCTGCTCTGCCCCCAGCCATGCCGGAGCCCGTCCATGCCTACTCCTGCCCGCTCTTCTGGACTGAGTACGAAGGCCACTGCTACCGGTACTTCCCCATCAACAAAACCTGGGCTGAAGCTGACCTCTATTGCGCCGAGTTCTCCATTGGCATCAGATCAGCCAAGCTGGCCTCCATCCACAGGTGAGGAGCACAGAAACTCATCATCCCACCCTGTCACGGCCTGGGGAAGAAGGAAAATGGGGACAAAGTCCCATTCCCACAGCACATCCTCTGTGCCAGCTGCAGGCTCCCGTCCCAGCCTCAGCATCCCTCTGCACCAGCCTAAGCATCTCTCTGCAGCAGCGACCGGGGCAAGTCTGATGCACCGGGCATGCAAAGGCAATGTAAAAAATTACTTTTCCTGGGCTGGCAGGAAAACTGACGTAGCATTCCCTAAATTCCCCAAAACTGCATTGTTTTACTCTTGAAAAAGGGATAGAAGTAGAATGTGATTACATGGGCTTTTTTCCCTGCTGCCTCTCCCCTAGCTCTACGCTACACACCTCTTGCCCACGCTATGCACCTCTTGCACAGACCTGGGAAAGTAATCAATAGCAATTAGAAGAGGGGGACCCATTTGGCCATGCTGTAGGGCAAATCCTTAGGGGCATGCCTGACCATTTGCCTAACACACCCCCTCAGCGACTCCGTACTGCTCTGTTTTACCAGCTGGGAAGAAAATGTCTTCGTGTACGACCTGGTGAACAGTCGCGTGCCGGGCATCCCCACCGACATCTGGACAGGACTCAATGACCTGCGGCAGGTGAGAGGTCCCCAAAACCATGTGGGAAATTGCTTTTAAAAATGCACTTCCCTGTGGTTTTGCCCTGGAAAGCCAACTGATTGTCTTCTTTGCTCTATCGCCCCATTAATCGTGTGGTGGCATAGAGTCTGTTGTGCAGCACACGAGGGAAAGTTGTAATTTCATCCCCTCCAGTCTGCTTTCAAAAGTGTTACTAGAATTAATAGATTAATAATTACGATTTTTTCACATCATATTCTTTTAATGGGTTAATAGAAAAAGTATTGTACTGCTGGTCTGAGAATAGCAAATAACCTGAAAATGTCCCCAATGTCAAAAATCACCAAGTTTCATTGCCTTCTTGTGATACTCTGCAACTTTTCGAAGCTGACATGTTGGAAATATATAGTCTAATAAGTAATAAAGAAAAATTGAGAACATCAGGAGAACAGTCCCATGCCAGCAAAGTTTTTTGTAGATCTTGGGAAAGGAATGGAAAAGAAAAAGGAACACAGAATTGGGTGGGTGTGTTAAAAAATATATGAGTTTAATTTCTGGGCTTCCCCTGGTGTGAATGCTGTGAATGCTGGGGCTTTCCAGGGTAAGTTTTCAGCTATAAAACCCAAACCTGCTGAGTGGCCTTTGCTGAGTGGTGAGGGTCTTGCCCTGTGTCCCCGGGCTGTGTGGCACCAGGGGTGGGGATGGGGACAGGGTCTGCAAGGGAGTGGGACCCCCCCCCAGCAAACGCAGCTCTGCGATCGCGGCCATTCTCCACTCGCCCCACGCCAGGAGGGTCACTTTGAGTGGACAGACGGCTCCTCCTACGACTACCACTACTGGGACGGCAGTCAGCCCGACGACGGGATCCACTCCATCCCGGAGGAGGAGGACTGCGTGCAGATCTGGTACAGGCACAGCAGCGGTGAGTGCGCGCCGGGCATCCAGGGCACCTTCACTCTTATTTGCATGTCAATAAATTCAATCCACTGCGGCTTGTGCTTTTCTGAAGAGGTTGCTGGCAGGCTGAGGATTTGCATTTTCATTTTTTATCATTATTTTCTTTTTTCTTTGTAGAGAAGGGATGTATTTTCTCTTTCACCACGTACACACACACACACACTCGCTTTCCCTCTGCTCACAGCCCATCTCGCTCTCCCATAGCAGTGGCAGGAGGGGACCATCACCCACTTTGAAGAACTACTGAATTTAGCCAAAGGTCGAAGTTTCTGATTTCCCCTCCCACATGCAGCCCCTGGAAACACCCCTCAGTTTGCCAGCTTTCCCCTCCCTCGCTGCGGCCAGAGGCTTCTCGCTGAAGCAGGGGAGTTCCTGCTTGTGCAAAAATCTCACCTCCCACCCTCATTGCCAGTGAGACCACTCAGGTGTATCCGGACCTGATGGACATACCTAACCACCACATCCACGGGTGACCTGGTGATATTTTGTGTGTTATGGGGATGCGTTTGCAGCTGCCTCCCTGCTCCCGTGTTCGAGCCAGGGCCAGGCTTCCCCACCAGCATCCCCAGGATGGGGATGCTGAGAGGGGGCACGGCTGGGAGCAGCCCAAATGGAAGCACATCCAGGGAAAGCCTCCTGCAACGGCAGGAGGTCCCAGTCCCGAGGGCGGTGCATGGTTACCTCCTGGTGCCCTCTTTTTCGGCTAACACCTTGTTTTTTTGGGAGGTAGCGCTGCGCTCCTGGAACGACAACGCCTGTGGCAGAGCCTTTCCCTTTGTCTGCAAGATCCCCTCGCTGGCCCTGGACTGAGGCTGCCCATGCCCCCCTCATTTTGGGTCACCTCTCCAGCCGTGCCAGGGAAGAGCGGCCGGGACGTGGCATGGGTGGCAAGACTCGCAGAGCTGCTCAGCATTCCCAGCCAGACCCCGGCTGTGAAAATTCCTCCTGGGAGCGCTGCGGGGATGAACCCAGCACTCACCCTCCCCATACGCAAACAGCAATGGGAGCTGTGTTAAACAGCAAAGGGGCCCCCAAGCCTGAGCTTTGGGTTCCAGATCAACTATCGCAGCGTATTAGAGGAAATCTGTGATTTTATCAATACACCAAACTGTTAGCACAAAAAAAATAGCCGTGTGTAGGAAATTATTTTGCCCGTTGATCCGTGAAGAGTGGAGAAAAAGTGTTATTTTCTGTTAAGTTATGCAAAATGCCTCTTGTGTGCGCTATTTTTCTCTCCGCTACAATAAAACGGCAAACAGCAGGTGGAGGCTCCTCTGTCTTTCTAGCGCTCGAGTAGCAGCGACTCCCCGGGGACGTGGGGTCTCATGCAAGAGGATCTGGTTTTGCCCCAGTCTGCTCTGTCTTAGAAAGGTGCTCTGGGGGGAAGTGGGTGTCTGGGAAAGTTTATTTTATTGATGTTGGCTGTTTGTTGGGGTCCCTGGGGCAGCCGGTGTGCACACCCTGCCCTTCCCCCGGCCCCCATCAGCCACACACATCACACATGGGGTGTATGGGGCCACTCGGTACCCCTCAGTGCCACAGCATCCGTGCCCACCGCAGGTGAGCAGGGTTTGGCCCCGGCTGCTTTGGGCCGAGCGAGTTAAGAAAGAAGGTGGGTGAAGGGCTGATGCGCACCAGCTGGGGGTCAGCCCACCCTCACAAACCTTTCCTGGGTGGGGAGAGCTCACAGCTCTTGGTGCAGCCCTGTTTCCTACTGGGATGATACTTTTTCCTGCAGCCGTTGCTGATGTTCTCCTGTTCTGTACTGGCACCACAGAGGTACTTTTATCTACCAGGTAAATAATTTTTTGGGGAGGTGTGTGTTGTTGTGGCAGCCACAGTGTGCCTTGTTTGAGGTGCTCAGTGGGAGATGGGACACTCCTCCTTGCATGTGGGGGAATTGTGGGGACTGGCTGTAAATAGGGCTGTGGTGTTACCAGCTCCTAAGGGAAGGGCGGTGCTATGGAGGCAAAAACATTCTTCTCCTTTTCTGCCAAATGCAGTAAATCCAGTGCTCCCTGCAGGGTGACCCCCCCCACACCCCTTTCCCCAGTCCCGCACAGCGCCATGGCATCCAGGTGGCTTTGCAAGAAGCCCCATGCAGAGGGGGCTGCGTCCCGCTCTGGCCCCTTGCCCTCTCCTGGGAGCGATGTGTCCCTTTTGCCCCTGCTCTGGCAAAGCCCTGGGGTCTCATGGCACCAAAGCAGCCGGGACAGCCCTTGGCCACTGCCTGCAAAGATGAGTAAAATCATCCTCATAAAGTTGTCTGGTCTCCCTTGATGTCACTGTCTGAGAGACATAAAATTTCAAAACGAAGACTTTCCAGAGCAATTACACTGGATGCAATGAGGTAAATAACGAAGGCTCCGCTGGGAGTGTCTAACCGCTTCCTCGGGTGTCAGCACGGCTTTCAGCTAAAATACATTTCCACCTGGCGAGAAGCTGCAAAACTTGGTGGGGGTAATGGTGGTGTTGTAAGCGGACCACGTGTGTTGGAGCAGGTTTCTAAAGGAAATACTGTCATCCCTTATTATGTATTTATATATAAATATTTTAATATAATATATAAAAATGAATAATTCATATAAATGAGAATATATTATTTTAACAGATTTTTTAATATATATACTATCTATATATTTATATGGAAATTAAGCAAGTTACATAATTTTCAGTCCTGGGCAGGAGACAGTGCTGAATGCGGTTTCTCGAGGCTTTTGCTTAATCTGAAAACAATAAATTACACATAGATGATAACTGCATGCAAAGAAAGCAGCTGTAAAAAACTCTAATGTTCTTGGATCCAACAAGCTAATAAAATGTTGATATGTAGGATCTGATCTGTGGCAGAAGAAGGGCTTGAGGAGCCGTTTGGATCGCTGCCCTAGAAGCCATCCATGGATGTGCCAGGCTGTGCCTGCTGCTGGCACAAGCAGGGTCAGGCATCTGCATGGCATGGGACATGTGTCTGATGGGCTCCTGGGGCCCAAGTATGGTTCGATCACCGTAATGGAGATCAGCCGCGCCGCAGGGGATGGGAGCCAGCACACCCTGCAGAGCCGTGCCTGGAGCCTGTCACCCAGATGGGAAGGGTCGGGGTGCTGGTGATAGGTGATGCTGCCGCACGGTGCCAAGCTCTGTTCTGGGCTCCAGGCTGCTTCTCCCCAGTTTCTTTTCCCTGCTTCTCCCGTGTCCCCTGCTCAGAGGAGCCGGGATTTCCTCACGGCTGGGGCTCAGTATGCCTCGAGCCAAAAAAACCTCTCTTTTTTTTTTTTTTTTTTTTTTCCCTGCCAGTGGCATGAGATGTTTCAAAAGAAAGGTTAAAACCTTCCCTTGGGAAAGCGTTTGAAGACTTGGGCCCTACTGTGGCTAAAAATATTACTAATGGGGAAACCTATGAAGGCTGTCGGCTCCAATTAACATCTTCATTTCCAGGTAAAAAGAACTGAACATGCGTGACCTGAAAGTCAGGACCAAAGTTAACAGGGGCTTTGTTTTGCAACTGCCCCCCGGCTTTCTCCCCAGGCTTCAGGCTCCTTACTTAAAAAACAACCCTCTTTCCTCGCTAGCGTCTTCTGTTTCACAGTAATCAAATAAAATTCAGAAAACAACAGGAGTTTTCACCTCCCTAATGAACTTCTAGTAGATCTGGCGAGGTCAGTGCTCGGTGGGAGATTGGATGTGCCCTTTCCCTTGGCACGGATGGTCCTGGGCTTTAGGTGGCTGGGAGGAGCTACAGCTCTTCAGGCTGAACTTTTTTATTTTATCTTTCTGTATTCCTTGTCCCATAACCCCAAACTCCCCTCTTATCTTTAATTTCTCTGTCCTGCCTTGCCATAGAGTGCAGGCAGTGGGAAACCTGGCAGTGGCAGGACTCTCCCACACCTCTCCTGCATGTCCCCTGCAAGCGACTGATGCCGGAGGATCCTTTTATGTCTCTGAGTTTTTTTAGGAGCTGAACACCTTCCTTTGTAACGTGTGAGAGTCGGGTAAGCGTGAACAGTGCGTGATGTAGCCTGGGAGTGAACAAAAATAATGGTCTCTTGGTGACAAATGTCTTTACCCTCCTATACCCCATTTCTTGGTCTGTAGAGAAAATATTGCCCCCAGCACTGGGCAGGGTGTGCCTGCCTGCACCATTTGCCTTTTAATTCCCTTTTTTTTTCCCCTACTAATATTATTCTTTATTTCCTGAACTACGCTGCTGGATGTCCAGGGAAGGGAGCTGCGAAGGCAAGTGCTATGGCAGAGCTTTTCCTCCAGCCTCGCTGGCTGGGCTGGGCTGAGCTGGCCTTGCCTCTATTAATTCAGTAAGATTTTTTTTCCTCTGAAAATAATTGGGAGGGTAAGTCCTGCACAGCTGAATCGTGAGCTTTTTCTCCTGCATCTCCTTTTGCCCCCTCACCGGTTTCCCTTGGGTTTAATCCCCTGCCCAGCCAAGCAGCTCCTGCCCCAGGGGGAGGATGCTGCAGAGTGGTTCCCCTTTGACAGTGAACAAAAATATCTCAGGGCCAAAAAAACCCCAGTTTTCCAGCATCTCAATGAGTAAATTATAGACATTTACTGGCTGTGGCAGTGAGGTCCATCACCAAAAAAAAAAAACCCAAACCACAAAACCGTATGATAAATGATGTTACCTGTCTATGCGATGGTGTTAGTGTGAAACTCCCCAGATTTGGTGCATCCCAAACACGTGCTGCAGGGAGAGATGGGGCAGTGAGGCACAAAGAAGGTGAGCAGGATTTGCCCCTGTGCTGTGTGGGTTCCAGCGGGCGTTGGCTTAACTAAGACGTTCCTCCTGTTCTGAGGGGGAGGTCCCATCCCACCAGACGAATCTGCTGGGAAATGCATCTCCTGCTGAGCCCACCCTTGTGATGTTGAAAAAACGAAGTTAAGGGTTTATCAAGAAGTTCCGGTCGGGACCATGGTTGAAGCACCAAGGAACATACTCAACTTTGAATAGGATGTGAAACAAAACAATATGTCTTATGTGTTCTTCTGCAGTTGCTGACTTAGACATAAGACAGCAAAAATATAACTTCTGGACCAAATTCGAGCTAAAAGTTTATCCCAAACTACCCTCGGGTAATTATAATGCTAAAATACACACCCCTTTGTGAATAATGAGCATGCTAATTGGGTACCTCCCTAAATGGTTTAACCATGAGCTTAGGTGCATATGTATAGTTAGGAGTGGTGAGTGAATCATTATTAACCAATCAGCTGTATTTTCTCATTATAAATATTGGGTGGTTTGAAAGGGGAGGTGTGCTGGCTGTTGTTAAATGCCCGGCACCTGATTCTACGGCATTGCAATCAAACCAAGTATCTGGACTCCGTGTGCTGACGGGCTCTCGCCCACCGGGTGATGAACCCTTGTTTAGGGACATCCCTGGGGCGGGCAGGGGGTGGCTGAGACGGCCGTCAAGAGAGGGGCCAGAGATGTGAGTGAAGGCACGTTTATAAACCGTGCAAACTGCTGGCACGTGATGGCACCTTAATTAATTGGAAAAGCAGAGTGGAGCTTCAAGCAGTTCTGCTTTTCCTCCAGAGGAGAGGCTTGTTGCTGCCAGGGGCTCCTCCAGCCGGGGGGACGCCGGGAGGGGGCTGGCTCAGCACAGGAGCTGCCTCACCCCAGCACCAGGGCATGTTTTGCTGTTGATTGCTCCTCATCAGTACTCCAAAAGTCTCCCTGTCTTTTGTGGCCAAGGATTTCCAGTCTTCCTGCGAAAACTGCCTCGATGGGGAGCGGTGGTCCATGGGTCAGCAGCCCCATCCCCCTTTGGCACAGGGCTCCGGGGCCCAGCCACCTTAAAAGGGTGACTGGGATTCTTATTGACTGCTTTTGCTTTGCAGGGGTGCCTGGCAACTTGGCTGGAAACTTTAATTCGTGGGTGCGAACCGCCAGAGACGCTGCCGATCAGACGTAAAGCGCAGATCTAACAAGAGAGCAATCCCCGCTGCGGTTTCTGCTCGTAAAACCCGTCAGCCTTGAAGGGCACAGAGCCAAAGCGCAGGTGATGTGAGAGAGGAACGAACCGTGGCTGGCACCGTGGGCACGAAGCCCCTGCAGGCAGTTGGCCGGAGTGGAGCGTTTTTGGGCAGATTGCGGCAAGAGCTGATGCTCCTCAGCAACACCTGGCCGGTGTCCCCGAGTGAGATCCCGGGTGCCACGCTCCTGCTGCGTCGGCAAAATGTTGGTAATCTGCAAAAAAGTCTAGTCCAGCTCTTGGGGTTGCCATGGCAACTAGATATTTGCTCATTTTGTATTTCTTGACAATTATGCTGTGCTGTTGATTGCATCGTTTGTGCAGCCCTTTGTCGGGAGGCCGATAGAGCGTTGCTTGTCAGGGCTGGATGGGAGAGACCGGCGCTGCGATTTAGCAGATTTCCGAATGGGAACTTTGCTGGAGAGCGGTGTGTGTTATAACTGCATCCCTCCCACAGGAAACCAGTAACATCACCCTCGGCCTAGGAAGCGTGTGCTTGCTCTGCTCATCCCCTCTGACATCTGTCTGTACTCCTGCAGTTGCTTGGGATAACGCAAAATCCGAGTGAATTGCTGTGGGAGCCCTTGCTAAGGATGGGACAGGGGAAGGCTTGCAGGAGAAGCCTTCTTCTTGCGCCTCCTCAGCGTGGAGAGGACTCAAATAAAATATCCTCCTTTGGCTGTGCTTGGAAATCTGCCGTGGGGCAGGAAGGTGCGGAGGTTTAACTCTAAAGTAGTTTGGGGAATCGCTGTCTCCCCATGTGATCNTCCAGAGTGCATGGAGACTTCGAGGTTTGGGGAAAAGCCAGCTTAAATTAAATGCTTTCTAATTTTTGGTATTGCAAAGCTGCGACTCCTGCGGAGCAGCGGGAAAGGACAGTGCTGGCTTGAATTTTCAGAGATGGCTGTAGAAGAGGACAGGGAAGGGTTCTTTTTTATATATACTGAAGACAACATTAATTTAATTTGGATGCTGTTTAGACTCGATGGCCATGGGTTCCCAAAAGTCAATCAACCCACAATCCAGCAGTGGTTTAAGAGCTCAGCATTCATTGTCAAGTGTTTGTTTAACAGTGGAAATCCACTTGCCACTAATTCCTCTTTTACCTTGTTGAGATAATTAAATTAGGAGGCAGGACATCATGGCAGGTCTGCAGATAGATCTGTTTTGTGCAGCTTGAGGATGTAACACCTTCGCAGGTTCCCAGTCTGCTCATCAGTGCTGCCACTGGTGCCTGTGTGGAGCATGGGGGCTGCTGGACCTCTTCTCCTCCATCACAGCCAACCTCCTCTGTCCTCCCACCACCAACCATGGGTTGCACCCGGCGGACACTGAACGTGAAGGTCACAGGCAGAGGGAGGGGAAGGAAACGGCAGAAGTGAGGGTTAAAGCAATTAAATGTGGTATTTCATCAGTGTGGAGGGCGAGTGCTCGCAGGAATGGGCCGTGGCCTTTATTCGTCTCCAAAGCATCACACGACATCATGGTCCAAAGTGAAAGCTGAATGCAAATGATGAATGTATTCATCTAATATGTATAGTTATCCTGGATTTAGCTGGGTTGTGAAAGCAATTATAATTCGGTAATAGCAATAAGATTAACCATGCTAATGAAATCTTAAATGCCAGCTTTGTAACCTGCCCTTTTTTCTGCATTGACTCCATCGAGTGACCTGCTGTAGCTGTCTGGGGGGCTGCGTGTCGCTTTGCACATGACCCCTCCAATCCCCTGTGCACACCTGGCCTGATTGGGGTTTCGGCATTACTTATTGCCCCGCGCCCCATAACCACACAGGTAAGACGGAGCGGCTCCTGCTCTGGCAGTAACACAGGCAGGGCACCGAAAATCCTTGCTTGGATTTGACATTTTTGGGTGTATTCTACGTCTACAGTAAATCCATCCTTCATTGCATGTTATCCTGGCCCCCGGGAGCTCCCTGCATCCGCAGGGATGCCCCTTCCGGGGACAACTGCCAGGGCAATAGCCATCGGGCTCCCAAAGCATCCTGGCGCTGGTGGGTTTGGTCCCTTCAACCCTGGGTACCCCCCTGGGATGTGACTTTTGGGGAACGACTGGTGAGTTTGTGGCTTTGGGTGGAGCGGGGTGAGGCAGTGGTGAAGGATGCTCGCAGTTTCTTCCACTCTTGGTTATAGCGTACAACCATACACGGCACAAAATGCCTGTCAGGGTGGGGTTTTTAACTTTAAAATGCCAGTGGTGACTCTCACTGCTCATATTATCTGGCAGCTACAGCCACCGCATCCTCTCTCACATTACTTTCTCCATTTTTCTGGTTTAAACTGAGCAACCCCCAAAAAAGCTGCTGTTTTGTTCAGACGGCTCAGTGCAGTGAATGACCCATTTTTCTTCTTGGATGAGTCATGGATCCTCCTCTGAAAGATCTCATTATTAATATGCCATTTGGGGGATATGTCTGAATTTTCCAGCAGTGGCAGCAGCCTTGTCTGCGCTTGCTAAGGGAACCTACACAATTAATGGCATATGCCAACTGGCTGCACCCTAATGCAACGGATTTAGTATCTATATATTTTCAAAGGATATATTGCTTTTTTTATGCACATTTTTAGATACAACATGCTTAACGCTTTTTCCTTAATAGAAATTTGCTGAAATTCTTCTCACAAGCAGAGGAAGGGGATCCCTCCCCAGATGGTATGTGTTGCAAAAGAGAAGAAGAGGAGGGCGGGGGGCTGGGGCGGGGGGTGTTTTCATGTGCAGAGTTGGGTTGTGTCTCAGGGAGAGAATGACCATCACCCCTGTGTCTGGGCTGCCAGGACAGCGCATCGCAAAGCCCTGCTCTTTGTCTTTTGCACAGACCTCTTTAAGCTGTTGAAGAAAATGACCTTTGTGACAGCTGCCCCCTACACAGGGAAATGCAGAGTCCTAAGGGAGGAGAACAGTCGAGTTTATTTTTGGAAGAGGCCAAATGCACCGTCTGGGCTGTCTGAACCCCACCTCGAATGGAGGCAGTGTGCTCGTTTTATAACGGTACCTTTATTTACAAGTTGAAATATATTTTCCCTTACATTTGTGGAGCTCCTGCCTCCAAAACCCACCTGAAGTGTGACTTTAAACAACACCTTCCTAGTCTAGCAGATATGTTAATTCAAGGGTACCAAATGCAAGTTGAAGGAGGATTATGTCCCTCCTGTTTTCCATTTGTTGGTTTTCCCTGGGCTGCATTTTCAAAACTTGACTTCTCTGGAGCATCCTGCAAATGCTGAATCTCCAGCAAGCCTAGTGAAAACATTTAACCATATCTACATACACATACATATATATTCATTATATATACATGTTAAACCATATATAAATACACACATAAACATTTACGTATTGCATTACTATTATATCATAGTCATTTCTGGTACAAACACACACACGCGTCTTCTGCACGTCCCACACCTCGCTCTCCCTTTCTCCCACCCCGTGCAGAGTAACCAGCACTAAGGTCTCGCCCGGGGACATTTCTTCTGCAGCAGAGCCCAGTTGCATCATTTTGAAGTTTCAAGTGACATATTTGGTAAGATTTACACTAAAACCTAATTTCAGGCTGATTATATACCACGGGAAGTTGCGGTGCGTATCGCCTCATTAGCCTGATTAGCTGGCTGAGCTGAAGGACAAGCGCTCCGTGCTCTGATGAGAACGGCTTATAGAAAAAAAAGCCCAATAGTCAATAAGGTGTTTGGGGGTTTTTTTGGCAGCACTGAGTATATTTACAGGTTTGGGGGTAATTCTGTTTATGGGGATTTGGGGATCAGCGAGGTGCTGGGATCAGCCCCGTGGATAAGCAGCTATTTGTGTGGCTCGGCTCTGCTGGGAGACCGAGACATCCCCTGATTAGATTAGTTTTGCACACTGAGCTCGGACTTTTTTTTTTTTTCCCCCTGATCCCGTGCCTGTTGTTGTGGATCTGCTGAAACCTGCTGAAAATAACAGGTCCTTGCCGATTTTTGGAGCTGGGCTTGTGCGGGGGCAGAGCCTGGCCACATCTCAGCCGTCCCTGTCTTGCAGCTGAGCATTTTGGCGTGCAGAGCTTTGATGCGTGAGGGGGGTTGTACATGGGAGCAGGAGCCACGTAATTTAAATTATTTTAACCCGTAGCTTAGCCACTCACTTCAGAGGCTTTTTAATTTTAAATGGAGGTTTTACACGTGTGCCTGTCTGCCCCGAGGCTCCCAACGTGTGCTTAAAGCCCCACTGATTTAGTGGACAAACACTGATTTACTGGATTTAGCGATGGCGCTTGCTCAGGCTCCCTGAAATGTCACCAAGCAGCTTGAGCATGTTGGGGACTCTGACCTGTTTTCTGATTTGGGGGGGAGCTGTGGGATGGCAGCGTTACCTCTGAGATGTGCAAGAGGTTTCTGAAGTAGGTGACAAGGGAACCAGACGTGGAGCTCCGGGGGCCGGGGCGGTTGGCACCCGCCTGGGAGCGTGGTGGGGGCTGCTGAGGATCCATCCCAGCCACGTCCTGGCTCAGCCCTTCATTGCTTCTGGGGACTCAGGGATCAGCTTTCTGGGGGTGGCTCACGTTGGTCACTGGTCTCCTGCGTCCCCTCCAGCATGGTGAAGGCCTGTCTTGTGCGTGTCCATCCTAGGAAGCGAAGGAGAGACGATCTCACATGCAGCTTCATCAAACCGAAACTGATGTTGGATTTGATTAAAAGATGGGAAAGAGCCTGAGAAATAAATTAGCCTCTCTGGGGCTCATCGCCCTGGGAAAACCAGTGCTGGGGGTCTGCACCCCCGGTGCCTCCTGGAGTCCCAGGCGGTGCTGCAGAACTGGATAACAGGTTTTACATCGCATGCTTCAGGGATTGAAACTTGGCCCGATAAATCAGGAATCCAGTCTGCCTGATCTCTGGCAGTTCTCTGGGCCCTGCTT
Source organism: Anarhynchus alexandrinus (assembly GCA_008711295.1). Taxonomy (NCBI): domain Eukaryota; kingdom Metazoa; phylum Chordata; class Aves; order Charadriiformes; family Charadriidae; genus Anarhynchus; species Anarhynchus alexandrinus. The sequence goes on from VUYV01000019.1 coordinate 1,550,423, forward strand.
CGGGCGGGAGCTGTGTGGGGTCAGGGCAGCTGCTTCTTCTGCGTGGGGCTCTGCTGTCACAGGGCTGAGTCTCCTTCTTGGAAAGGCTGTGGCTGTTGTAGGATATTGTATTGCAAGTTATCATCATGCAGATAGTGCAGCACATCTCTGCTGCGTCGCTGGCAATCTCTGGCATCAGTGTGATTTCCTCTGGCCACTTTTTGAATACGATTTTGAGCGATCAGCGTGGGACTCTGCAATAAGAATGCTAATTAAGTGCCACTTCCACAGCCACAGGGTTGGTTTCAGCCAATGACTTATAGAACATCTGTACTCCTGGATATATTTTTTGTGATTTTCTTTAAATGATTTAGTCCTGAATGCAATGTGGTTCCATGTAAATGGGATTTGCCCCAGCCTGATGGGCTTATGTTGATGTCGTGTTTGAGCTCACCTGGGTGCCACAGTGGCGATGCTGACCCAGAGCCATATGTGTTCCAAACATAGTCCCCAGAAGAAGCTGCTGGGTATGTTGTTCTTGAATTGCTTCAAAAAAAGAGGAAAAGGAGGATGTAATGATATATTGATAATTCATCTGTCCCTGTCTGTGTCCTGGGCCAGGTTTCCAGTGTGCTGGAATGAACCCAGAACACCACCATTAATGGAAGTGGAATTGCTTCTAGATTTACATTTGTGTGGTTGAAACTACAGTCTGTCTGTAGTTTGGGCCAAATTGCCCTGTCGGCATCTCAGGAGAAGTGAGACCATCCAGGACAGGAGAAGGAGCCACCCAAATACTTTTTGCAAGGTGGAATCTGTTCGCTTTGAATTTGCAAAAAGATATGCAGTTTGCTGTTGGTATCTTCTGGCTTGGGTTCACCATTACAAAATCAGACTGAGCATCAGTAGTGCAGCTCACATGGGTGAGACAGCAGGAGGGTGGGATGCCGGGATGGAAAGCAGCCATGGTGGCTTTCCTGGGCTCCACGTGTCTCTTCCAGGCACAGAGGGACGCAGGGGCTGATCTGCAGCCATGTGCTGACTTTGTTACCAGACGGGTGCCTTGCCGTGCTCCCTGGTTTGGCACGTGCTGTCTCTCCCTCTCTCCATCCCGGATTTCTAAAAAAGCTTTGCCATATGTTGTACGAGCTATAGGCCGTAGGGGATGAATCACGGCTCCCACCGCTAAAATGAGGCTGTCTCCAGCTTGGATCTTGTCATCATCAATAATATACGACCATTTAGGGTGATGATGTGGCAGTTGGACCGATGCTGTGGGGTTGGGATCAGGCTGCGAAGGTAACCCTGAAAGAGCAGGGTCAGACTCACAGCATCCCTGGTCCTTGCACAAGGTCTGGTCCAAGGGCAGTCGAAATCCCATGGGCTTTGTTGGGGTTTGAGCGAGGCCACAAGGCTGGGGGCGTCCCTCAGCTGGGTGGAAATCCAGCTACTGCCCCTATTTTATGGGTTTCCATAGTTTGGGAGAGAAAATCCCACTTGGGCAGCAAGTTTGCTTCTATATGAGCCTCAGCTTTCAAAACTCCACCAAGACATTTGATGCAAAACAGACTCTGAAATGTCCTAATTCGGGGCTATGTGGATTATGGCAGTTTGGATGAAATCTGCTTCCCCTCCCTGGTCTCCGTGGGTCTGAGAAACCAAGTGTGGAAGTTGGTGCTAAACCTGACCCTGTATTTCACCCTGAAATTAATGTGTTTCTTTTTGGTTGGTTGGTTGTGGGGTTTTTTTGTGGTTTGTTCTGGTTTGTTCTTTTTTAAAGTAAAGGGTGGGTTGTTTTTTTCCTGTTATCGCCATTATCCTATTTACTTTCCAATTCCTTTGCCATCATCCAAATTGTTATGTGATCTGACTTTGGCCCCGTGGCATCTTTTTGCTAAGTGAAGGCTCCGAGACAAGGTAAAATAAGACGCTATAGGTGGACACAGCGAGGAGGGGAAGCGGGCAGGGCTATGGCAGGTACCTGCCCTGAACTTGCCAACCCGTGTGGCACCACCCGGGCAGCGAAGGTGCAGAGAGCTGACTACAGCAAGGACTTCCTGAGTGGTGGGAATGGGAATGGCTCACCATTTATTAGTGTTTTCTTCCTTTCGTACAAGGATTAGTTGCTGGTGAGGGACCAGTTTTCTGACTGGAGTAAACCAAATAGGAGTGCTTTGGATAAGACGCCCCAGGTGAGACATTGCAGCCAGAGGTACAACAAAACCAGGAGCAGCAGCAGAGCAGGGATGGGGAAAACAAGCCTAAAAATAATACCTGACCAAGATCTCTCCAGAAGAGAAAGGTTAGCGCATGCAAAATAGAAAGAATTGGTCATTCTGCACGGGGAAATGTGCAAAGTGAAAAGACCGCTGTGAGACAGGGAGTACCGTCGAGCAAGCCCAGAAGGATGCAGTGCAACTGTCAGTGTGGAATTGGTGACTGAAGAACAAAAGCAGTTTCCTCTCTCATTCTCTGAATTGCCTTTGCGGTGATTTAATTTAGTTAAATGGTTTGTCCCTGATAGCTGATTTGGGGAACTGGGTTCTCTGCTAATGACAGTTTTTTCGTGGAGCCAAATTCTGCATTGATTTACTTCATGCCCCTTCACTGACTTCCCTGGCGATGCCCAGGGTATAAAACAGCACAGCTCCCATATGCCAAGTGGAGAAAGATCCGTATTTTCATCATAAAATGTCTTCTGCAATACTAAATAAGCAGTTTAAAAATAAAGCCTAAAATCACTGTTATTAAGCCATGACTGCCGCTGGCCTCTGCCTTTTCTTGAAGGTTATTGATTGCCACCGTGGATAACAATTTTTCCTGCTTGGGCTTTCTTTCTCCCCAGGCAGCTGAGTTCCCGGGGAGCCTGTAGTTACTGGTGGTGTCCTCTTGCCCAGGGCATGGTGCTTATCAGCTGGGGTGAAGTGTGGGGTGTCCTGGGGATGACGTGGTGGCTCCTGCGATGGCTGGTTCACCCGGTGCCACTTGCCTCCCTGCGGAGAGCTGCTCTGCCAAGCCTGAAAGGCGGCTCGACGCCTGGGGTTGCAGCAACGCTGCTCCGTGATCCGAGGGAGGCAGTTCCCATCGCTTATATACATCCTGTGGAGGTTAGGTCTGTTGGTCCTTTTTCCTAGCAAAGCAGCTCAGCTGTCTGCTTTGTTTGAACACTTCAGCACAAGCTGGGCATCGGAGGAGCCCTCAGGACGCGTTATGGACGGGTACTGCGGTGATGCTCGCTCTGCTCCTCACAGCACATCTGCAAATGCACAAACACTATTGCGCTCTTGTTTTTCTATTATGCTCATTTTGAACATGTGATTTCCAAACAGCTCTGGGTGTTTGGTTTTTCCGTTAACCCGGACAGGGCACCCTCGAGTACCAGCAGAGACCAAAAGATATGCCTGCCAGCGTAAGCAAATCCAGGAGACGTTATGCTCTGTGCTTTGCAAGAGAGACGATGAAGATCCTATTTCCATGGTGGGTCGCTGTAATGTTTGTTGCTGCTCGTCCCCTAGTGATGCTGCTGAGGTCACGCCGGGGCTGCGGGCCAAATTCAGCCTGGGTGGAAGCACCAGGCTCTCCTTGGCTTTGCAGAGGGTGAGGCAGTGCCTGCCGTGTCCTTGTCACTCCTGCCAGTGCTGGAGCAATGCAGGGACTTTTGAGGAAGCCCCAAAATCAGCGGGGCTGAGATGTTTCACACGCTGCCAAAAGCAGCTTCCCGGTGTCACAGAGGGTGTCCAACTGCTGGAGATGTCTTTCTTCTCGGGCTGGTGGGTACTCCACATTGCACCGGGGTTACCCCAGGGCCACCCCAAGGTTACCCCATGGTCAGGCTTGCCCGGCTGGCACAGGGGTGACCCGGCTGTGCATCCCTGCGGCCTCCGGGTGGGCAACCTGAAAGGGGAGCATCAGCTCTGCTCCCCCAGAGGGGGACAGCAGCACCCGTAGGGACGGTGTGGAGATGCTGGCCCCTGGGCAGTGTCCAGCCCCAGGAGCTGCTCAGACAGCATGGAAAATACCAAGAAAAAGGAGGGGAAAGGATGTGACTGGATGGGAGCTGCAGACAGGGCGTCTACCCCCGCGGCCTGGGGACTGCTGTAATGGAAACTCATCGCATCTGCAGGAAACCAAGGGGAAGAGTGTTCAGTATGTTTTCAGTCAGTTTTTATTTACAGTTGGTCCAAATCCGATTCCTTGTTTTGTGAAGGCAGGACCTGGGCTTTCGGCATGCCTTGCTCTGGGTCCTTGTGCCGGAGAGCGGCAGCTGGAGCGGTAATGGCCTCATGGAGCAGAGGACGGAAAGTAGCCAGGCTTAGTGAGCAGCTGGCACACGGCGAGTTTTCCAGGCTAAGGAAAACAATTGATGCCTTTTCTTTAAGCCAAGATCCCCAGGGAAATGTCTCCCACTGAAGGTGGCTCCTGCGGGCTGCTGGAGGAGGGGGGTTCCCTGCGGGAAGGTGCTGCCTGCTCGGGGCTCCCCTCCCGTGACAGGCGAGGAGGCTGTGGCACGGTGGGTGGCGTTTGAAGGCCACGCCATCTTGCTGCTTCCAATGAATGCTGTCACTAATTAATTCTGCCCCTAATTCTCTGCCCAAATTTCCCATATTGGTGGCAGTGGGGTGTCTGCTGTGGAAACCTGAGCCAGAGGCTCCCAGGGGTGATGGAGAGAAGCTGCAGGTCTTCCCAAAACCCAATGCGAAGGAGCATCTCTGGTTGATGCTACCACCAGAGCAGACAAGGCTCACCTCAGAGGCTCTTCTCTGTAAAAATTTGTCACAGTGAGAGTTTATTTTCCTTCCCCAGCTCCCAGAATGACACCTTTCACTATTGCTGCCTCTGCCGTGACAGCGTTTGTGGCCAAAGCAGAGTGTGCAGGAGGGGTTTGGCTGGAAGTGCCAGGGGCAGGTCGGGTTGGAGCCCCCCCGGCTGCCTCGCTTGGTGGCACAGCAAATGCCAGCCAGGTCCCCGTGGGAAGGAGAAACCCATCAGGGAGCCAGGCATGGGGCTGCAGCGGGGGCCCATGTTAGAGCCGGCAGCACCGAGCAGCCGCAGCGTTTATCCCCCAGTTTCTGCCTGCCCTGGATGTGGCATGGCACATTGGGCTGATCACACCCAGAGAAATGAAGTTTCTTCTTAGTTCAGCACAAGCCGACTCACAGAGCCGGGGTAGCTTCGCTGCTGCAGGCTCTCCGGATCTGCTGGACAGGCCCCTGGGGGGGGTTGGAAACGCTCAGCCTTGACTTCGACCTTAATGCACTGAAGATGTGATTATCCTACCGCAGCACGGCTCCTGTTGCGCCATTACGCCCCGTTGCCGATGGGCTTCTTGATATCAAGAGGCTTCCTCTGGGTGCAGACACCCATGTCACTCAGGGTGGGGAGGGACTGTCACCTCCAGCTTTTCCCCACGTGCAAATGCCATCATCTGCTCTGCAAATCTGACTTTCCCTGCAGCTCTCCGTCCCTCTTGCTTCCTTCTGTTTTCATAGGGATTATAAGGCAAATCTTTGCATCAGACTTACTGAAAGCAAATCTCAGGTTCATCTGTTTGCAAAGCAGCAGGAGCGAAGGAGGGATGGCTGCCATCCCAGGCAGCGGCAGTAGCCTGGCAGGATCCCACAGGAGCGGAGCCTTCGCGGGGGCACAGCGGGCAAATGGGGGAGCACACAAACGAGCTCAGCAAAGTCAGACAAAAAATAGGTGCAGAGTAGGGAAAAAAAAAAGCAAACCAGCAAGTGGATGGAATCACGTGGTGGATTTATCATCTTGGGAAAGGCAAAAATCAAGACTGAATGTTTTGTTTTCACTGAGTTTCTCTGCTCGAGCTCTAGAAACGCACTTGAACTGGAAGAGAAGCTGGGAGCTGCACCAGGCGGGGCAGCAGGGGAAGGAAGAGTCATTCCAGATGCAAAATTTGGCAAAGGATGCTATTGGTTTGGTTTTTTAATCTTTTTTTATCCCCCAAACAACCCTCAGAAGACGGGGAACAAGTCCTTTCTCTGACAGCCAGCAAGCGCCGGGATGGACAGCCCAGCGTCCGCGCAGTGCCGATGGGGAGGAGCAGGCGTGTGCGAAATGATTACTGCCATTTCTCCCGCGCGTGGCAATGCTTGGCAGGGGCAAGGCCGGTGCCGTACGTGGGCAGTGGCATCGTCCCTGCCCTGCACGCTCGCAGCCTGCGTGGCCACCGCCGCAGCCCCACGGCTGTTTGGCGGTGTGCTACAGCAGACGAGACGGGAAAACGTCTTTCCGATGTGCATCGTGGCTGGATTAGTTATACAGGTTTGTATGGATTTGTAGGGAGAGAGGGAGCTTTTGCAGCGGCACATATGTGAGAGAGTGCTGCCATCTTTTGGCTATGCAAATCAGGAGACATATAGAGGAGTTATAGAGGGGTCCTATGGCAACTTGCGTTGGATGGGAAAATGTTGCTTGTGCACTAGTTTATTTTGTTCTGTGTATTTTTACCATTATTCCCGTTACCATGTATTATTCCTGTTACTGCGTGAAAGGTCCCTGGCTGCAAGGGGAAACCCTAACCTATGCTCAGTGCTGGCCAAGAGGACACCGTGGTGGCTCCTGACAGCCCAAGCCGAGCACCCAAGCAGCAAGAGTACTGTGTTGCAGGACACCAGCATCCCTCTCTTCCAACCAAAATGATTAGTCAAGTATCTATTTTTAGTGTTTCGACCCAACATAGATAAAGATTTTCTGTAAATTTGAGAATTAATTATTGAATAATGGAAAGTCTCAGGCTTATCTCTTTGCTTCAGTGGCACACTGCAATAGCCACGTAATTAACTGTTTCCTGGGTTTAAAAATGGAGTTTACAATCAGCAAACAAGTAAGCACTCTATTTTACATACAGTGTTTACTCTGTGTGTGTTGCCCAGGATTGAATGGTACCACTAAGCACAACAGGTTTCAGAAATGAACTTTAGAAAATAGGATATCCGGTCCCTCTCTGGTGAGCACCATCCAGAGCTAAGCATGACTCACTCCATCCATCCTTCCATCCACCCCTCCCTCCCTCCCTCCCTCCCCACTGAATCCACTGGTGTGATTTCTCTCAAAGAAAACAGGTTATGCTTTAACAGCTCCGGGGCACCATCAGCTGTAGAGGTTATCTGTCAGTGCAGCAGCATTTTGTTTTCATTTGTGTGACTCCAAAGAGCTCATCTATGGTCCTTGGCCTCTGAAAAGGAAAATAAAATGGAAATCATTGGAAAGATAGAAGTTAATACTCGTGGCTGCCGCGGCTGGACATAAGAAACGCGACCTGAAGGCTTGCTTCCCGTGTGAGGCTGGAGCCGAGCTGCCACCCACGCTGCAGTGGCATGTTTTGAACCCTGGTGAGGTTGTTTTGTGCTGTGTGACCCCTTCCCCAGCTGGGAAGCACCGGCCATTGGTGCTCGGTTTGGCTCCATCACGGCCGCGGTCCTGCCTGATGGTTTGACTGCAGCTGTGCAGCATGGGGCTGAAGTACCTCCCCGGGGACTCACCCTGATTTAAACACCTCTTTTAGGGTGAATGCTTTTGGGAGAACGGCCCTGCGAAAATGCTATCATGAGCATTTGCTCTATAGGTCACTCCTATCCTTCCCGTGGCGATAAAGCCAATATTTGAGCAGCCTTGAAAAAAGGAATAAAAATTGCCTGAGGAGATTAGAGGGTCAAACTGTGCCGGGGATTTTGTTGATGCAGATGTGATCCATTTGAATGTGACATCTCTGGCAGTGACATAAGCTGCTTTCCCAAATATAAGGCTGTCAATATATCACTTTTCCAATATAGAAAAATAAATTTCAGTGATGCTGCGCTGAAAGAAGGTGGGGGGGGTGGGGGGGGTGTGACAATGGGGACCTGTGCTGAGCTAATGGCCCTCGCTGAGAATATGAATGTTGAACTGGCGCATTTCAGGCTGTTTTTCTTGCCTCTGCCCAAATCAACAGCGGTGAGTCATCACGGCAGACGGTATCAGCTGCCATGGTGTTCGCAGCGGTTCATAGCGCAGGCTGCCCAAACCCGCTGCTTTCCTCTGCTGCTGACAGGAGCGGGACCGATCCCGGACATCCTCAGCACCAAAATGACTCTTGCTCAACTGAAACGTGGTTTGAGGAGACTTAAACCCTACGTTTTATTTTCAGTACCCAAAAGAGTGAGACCCTGCTCCCGTGCTGGCATGGGAGACTGCGAAAGATTGGGCAGAGTCCGTCCCAGCGGGCGCTGGGGACAAGCAGTGGCGAGAGGGGCGGCCCGGTGCTCCCGTCTGGCAAATCCCGCAGACGCAGCCCCCCGAGGGCCTGAGCGTCCTGGTGCCGTTGTGATAGTGATAGGGGAACTCTGCAAAGGGCGGTGAAGCAAAGGTCTGGGTTTAGCCTCCTTCCCCCCCCGTTTGCTCTTTGGCCTCCCCTATGCCACCATGGCTGCTGCCAGAGCATCCACAAGCCCAGTGTTGCCCCCACCCCACCCCAGCTCGGCAAGGATTGAAGCGGAGAGGAGCCAGGGCCAGCGGGGCCACGCCGCAGCACCCTCGTGGTCTGTGCAGCTGAGTGCCTGCCTCATGGAGCCCTGGACGCTGGGTGGGGACGGGGGAGTTTGGCACCGTGGTGTCCTGGCCCAGTATGAATTCAAGATACCTCCAGGGCATGTCCCCAAACCCATCACTGGGGCTCCCCACATGTGCCCCCTTGCACAGAGCTGGTGCAAGGTTGGTGGGCTCCAACTCCTTCCCCACGTGGGAATGCGAGGTGAGGATCAGTGCCTGGGGCTCCCCACAGCCCTGCGCGTAAGAAGCACCGCTCAGCACCTCCCCTGCCAAATCCACCACTGCCCACCCCAAAAACGCCTGGCTGGTGGCTCCAGGAGGGCAGCGTGGTGCTCGGCAGGGCAGAGCAGGCACCCTGGGGCAATGCCAGGGCTGCACGGGCCACACAAGCCCTCTCCCCTGAACCTGAGCATGCACACTGCCGGGGATGGGGGAAGACCTGGATTTCTCCAGGAAAGCTGCAGGACATGGATGTCGCTGAGCGGCTTTGGCTGAGCAGCCTGATGTGGTTTAGAAGGAGAGCCTCAGCACTTGTAGTCATTCTCCAGGACTGACCAGCGTGGCTTAGCAAAAGGCCAGTCCGTGGCTGGAGCCGACCGACAGTCCTTGTGGGTGCAGGTACACACCCACAGCACCAACAAAAGGCAAACGCTGAAACTTTCGGGCAGGACCTGGGGGGATTTAGTTCAGTTCGCTACACAGGGAAGTATTTCAGTAGCTTTTCAAGGTCAATAGAGATGCCCTTTTGCCTCGGAAGCCCTCGTCACCGCAGCTCCTCTCTGCCTCTTGCTTGGGAATGGAAATGCAGTTGAAGTTAAAGGAGCGGAGCCGAAAGCTGCTGCCTCAGCACAGCCTGGGCTTTGCCCTGCGAAATCCCTGGCTGCTCTCCTCAGGCTCTGGGGAGAAGACAAGCTTCTCTGCTGCCCGGGCGGCTCCCTGAGCAGAAAGCAATGGGATAGGGAACGCGTGAGCCTGCATAATTGTCGCTATTAGCGCATCAGCCCGGGCTGCTCTCTGAAGGCATTCTTCCTTTAACACCGACCTCACAGATATTAATCAACCAGCCAGGCAGACTACATTAACCGGATTTCTGCATCCAAAGCTGATTTTGATGTCCACTGATTGGAAACCACTCCAGAGTACAGGCAGTTAAATCGGAAGGTGTTTCCTATTCCCGCATAGGCGTTGCTCAAAGGAGATAAGGATGCACAACAAGGCAGAGGAGACACGCAGCAAGGCTGAATTAGCAAGGAGTTTGGTATGCTTTTGGTCTGATGGTTACTACAGCCTCAGGAATTTGCTAATTAGCTGTGTGGGACAATTAATTATCTTGTCATCCAGTAAATCAAATAGTAATTCGGTTTCAGCACACTTTTTTTTTCGCCCCTATTTGGAAGCATATTTGGCACTTTGGCATCCCTGCGCTGTTGCAGTGCTGCCCAGGCTGCAGCTCATGGACCCCCCCGGCTCTGCGGGAAGGTGGGCTCCCACCCACGGCCTCTGGGGTGACGCTGCCCGCAGCCTCGCTTGGCGCTGCAGCACAGCAAAGCAGCGTAAAACACTGAGTTTGGGTTGGGGATTTGTTTGTTTGTTTATTTTTGTGTTTGCTTGGGGTTTTTGTTTGCATCCCACAAGACCCTGAATTACACATTAAGGATGGGAGCAGAAAACAAACCCAGAGAGAAGAGCAGCTTGCAGCTTGCTGTACGGGGGCAGTGGTCCACAAGGGCCAGAGCTAGCCAGAAAATAAAAGCCTGAATGTTTTTAATAAGCGACATGTGTCTGAGCCATCAGTACAGAAAGTTTTGTGTTAAGCAGGTGGGCTGGTTACCCCAGACCTTAATTTCCTCCATCTTGTACGCTTCCCACGTGAGTATCTGAATCTGTGTGCACTGAATGGGGCAGAAATTAGTAGCTGGAAAAGGCTTTTTTTTCCACCTAGTTGGTGAACATTTTAGTCTGCGGGCTTAACTCTGCTCTGGGTGATGCCAGAGTAAATCTGAAGTTCATTTAATTTATTAGAGTTATCCAGGTGTAACGAACCGCAGAATTTGTCCCTGTGTCTGACAAGGGATCCACATCCTGGGCAGGAGAAGAAAATCCCAGATCAAGGCTGCATTTTCCTGCCGTCAGTGTAAGAGTTATCCCCCCAACTTTCCCCAAGCCAAGGGAGAGGGTGACTTACATTATTCATGAGCTGAGTCCTAATGAGGCTAATCACCAGCTAATCACCAGTCCTCCTATTAGATATCCTGTGATGCTTTGCCCTGACATACAGCATGGGGAGTTCTTAGCTGAAGAAGCTGAAACAATTTCTTTGGAATACATTCCAAAATTAATTTAATATACGATGTCTGCTGGGACTGGGTGAGTCAGAGCACTGTGATGGGACTGTGAATGTGCTGCAATTTATTTGTACTGAAGTTTAAATAAGATTGATGGAAACATAAAAACATTATTGAAGAGATTTCATGGTGGAGCCTTGGGGGAAAATAAAGCACAGCAACAGGCTCTTGGTTTTGTAGCTCCCTCCCACCTCACTGTGGGGTTGTGATGGTGGTAGGTCTTCTTCATTGGCTGGCTTTGGGTCCACAGAGAGCTGTGGATGGCTGTAGGCTGGGGTGGATGCCTGGGACTTGCCAGAGTTGCCAAAGCTCTGCAAGGAGATGAGAGACGGCCTGTGGGGCTGTATCTAGTAGAAGTTTAAGGTCAACCTGAATTTTCTGTTTTGGATCTGAGATTTTGTCAGAATTGGCCTTGAGGAAGAAGGCTTGCAAACCTGGTGAGGTTTGAGGCCAGCATGGGGACAACTCGGTGGGGATGCGGAGGTCCCAGCTGATTTGAGCTGCAGCTCCTGAACAGCTGAGATCCTCACACTGGCCCTTTTCAACTCAAATTCATATTCAGTTCCCTCCCAATGCCTTTTACTAGCAAACACACAGAGCACTGGTCCCGGGAGTATTCCCTTCCCTTTCACCCACTGAGGACCTGAACATGCCCCGATGGTTGAAAGGTAAAAATGTTCTGGTCCAAAGGACGCTGGCAAAAGCCTGGATTCGGCTGCTCACTGCTCCCTTGAGTCATTTTTTTAAAACATCCCCCAAGTGGAGAGCTCAAATCTCTTCCTGTATTCCTTGAAACAGGGATAGGACAGTAGACCAGAAGAAGCCCTTTGGCTGCCCGGGATGAGTCAGGGCTGTGGCAGGTAAAGGTGGTTTGGAACTGAAACCAGAAAATCCAGAACTGCTGAAGCTTTTGCTTAGAGTTACTTGTGCTCAGACGGTTCAGAGGTTGCTTGGGATGCTGTAATACCTCTTGGAAAAGAGCATTCACGGCTGTGGTGCCTGGGAGAGTCTTTGCAGCAGCAGGCGACTGCCGTTAGGAAGGGAGATGCCTCGAGGGTCTGGGCACCTCTCGCTGAATCCGAAGCTGTCCCTCCACATCCCTTTTTCTCCAGGGCAGCTGAAGCTGGTTCTGCCTCCTCACTCCACTCCTTCTCAGCAGCACCGGTGTCTCCGCCTGCGGGGCTGTGCAACGAACCCCACCAGCAAACCCCACCAGGCTGGAAACCAGAGACTGCCCATCTGCTGCAAACACTTTTGGAAGCAGAGCAAAAGAAATTGGATGGATGGTATAATAAAACTACAAAGGATTATTGGCTTTGGTTTGCTTTTCAAAGATTAAGAAGCTCTTTCAAGTGTCTTGGGCTTCATTTATCACCTAGTTATAGGCCAGCACAGGCAAGTACATTTACGGTGCAAGATATCTTTAAAGGTCTTTCTTTATACTTCACAGCTGTGAGGTATCAAACCCTCAGCTTTTTAATGGTAATTCAGTCAAAGCAAGCTGTAAAGAGGCACAGCAAGTGTATGTGGAGCTGTGGCAGTCTGCAACCACAGGCTGGACATCTGTGTGTCCCGGGCAGCCCTGCTTTCCCAGTGTTCATCACACTGTCGCATTGCTGGCATGCTTCGGCAGCGGGGATAGCCTGGGAAGGGTAAGAAAAGCCTGTTGTAAAATCTTTACAGGCACCTTGTTTTGGCTGAAGCCTCTCCATTGGGGTTTGAAGAAAGGTTTAGTGGTGGCTGCTGCCTTGAGCTTTTCAATGTTGCACGTGTGCTGCTGACATGTACGGTATTTCTCACTTGGAAATCTCTTTCCAAATGTGCTGGGACCTCAACTTCAGGGCAAGAGCAAGAAAGACCCAGGACACACCAGGATCTCCAGCCAGGATGTTTCTATCGTTGCTGGATAGAAAGCGCTGAAGCAGAATCCTTATGAGTAATTCCGAGTCTCCCTTTGCAACTGGGCATGTGAGTCATCAATATGTTGACACATACTCATTTTAGTAAAATCTGGTATTTGTTTCACTCGTAGTGTTGATGTACAAAAGGCACTGAAATTAAGTGCTGCATGTTAAAGATCAATTAGCTTTTACTCCCACTGAAAATGACATTGGTATTTGGAAGACGTAGGTGCACCCACGTCCCCACTTAGGCTCGCTGGGAAATTTATGGCCCTTTCCCCAGCTGCAGAGAGGCCATTTCCTCTGCAATGAACTCGAAACTTTGTTTTCTATCTCTGTTCTTTCTCCACTTGAGTACCTTTTTGTGTGCAGGAAGGAAAGTCCTGGAAAGAGCGAGTGGGTCAGTGCCAGCTGGGGGCTACCTGCTGTGCTTCAGACCTTGCTCCCTTCTCCTGGGGCTTATTTTGGGTAACCAAAGGACCCGATTCACATCATGTGTGTGGCTGCGGATGGAAACACATCACCTGCTGTGACAGCTGCACCCCCGGGGTTGTTAACAGCAGCGTAAGGGGAGAAGGGGAAGCACCATCACAGGTATGTCCGAGGGGAGTGCCGTGAGACCTGGTGGTCTGCAAGGCTGGTACCGAGGGCTTTATGCTGCTCTACCAGAAGAGATGATGTAGGAGAAAATACGGTGAAGGTGCTTGCCGGGGTTACCAGAGACACTGAGCTGAGCTTGCCCCAGCCCCCAGGGGCATCCCTGTGTGGGTGGTGTGGGGCCCTGCTGATCGCTGGGGTGCTCCTCTGCTGGTTTGAGCTGGGGGGCTCCTGCTGCTGATTTTCTACTCAAGCAGCTTAATTTATCTGTTCCCTGTGATCTTGGGCCCCTGTCTTAAAAGAAAGTGGTATTTCAAGGAGTAAAACACATCTCTCCAATGCTTTATTTAAAGCAACAGTCATCCTTAAATGTGGGGTGGCACCTGCCCGGACTTTCCTGTTCCTGCGGTTGGTGTTTCGAGGAGGAGGAGATGGTGGGGGCTGTTGCTCAACGCCTGTGACTAACGCACCCTCCCTGCTCACAGCTCTCGGGGGGAGCGGGCACCCCCGTCGCACCCCAGTCCTGCTGGGACCCGGGGCGGCCGGCACGGGGCTCTGCGTGAGCAGACCTGGGGAAAGGGGGCAGGGGGGGCTCTTTTCAGCCTGATAATTTCCCTGATGTGGTTAAGGGAGGTGGAGAGGGGCTGCTGAGCGTGGAGGAAGGGTGTGCTCGAGACTTCTCTTGCTGCCAAAAGAAATGCCTGAGAGGTGGTCGCAGGTGGCAGCTGTGCTGGCTTCAGCCATCATTCAAAGACTATAAAATGAAAGAAACCGGCGCAGAAGGGAGGTGATTCTTGCATGGATCAGTTCCCTGGTGTGGTTTGCACTGTGCCTCCAAAAAAAGAGTAGTGGCCCAATTTGGGCAGGATTGAGCTGGTGGGGAGAGGCTCTGTCCTTGAGAGGGGGGCAACATGCCGGGGGCCAGACAGGTAAAACACAAGGCCCTCTCCTGCACACCTCTCTCTTCTGGACCCAGAAATTCAAATGCTGCTGCATGGAGGATATGGGCACCTTGTCCTTTGTTTTGGCTTATTTTCTCTTCCATCCCTGTGTGAAGACAGATGCAAACTGGGTTGGGTACAGACTAGCTACCAAAGCGATTTCAACTGCCGAAAACAACAGACCGGAAAGACAGATGGACGTGTGTGCTCCACCTCTCGTTAATACCAAAGTCGTAGATGTTATTTATCATTTCCAATCGTGTGCATGACTTTGTCAGTTCAATCAAATTGCTCCTTTTAAGACTAGATTTGCTCTCTCCGTTCCTTCCTGTGCCAGGTGAGGACCCCACACGGGCAGGGCAGGGCAAGGCCACCCCGATGCCCCACAGCCTCCCCAAAGGGCTGGTGGCCGAGGATGCTGCTGGGGGGCTCTGCCCAGCTTTGGGTGCAGGCTGGGGCTGGACACACAGGAGCAGCGTGTCGGGGACCGCCAGCAGTGCCGGTCCCTGCCCCGATGCTGGTCCCTGGGGAGGCCCGGAGGAACTCACCCGGTCATCGAAGGCGCCTGTGAGCGACGGCCGGGAGGGCAGCAGTAAGAAACTTGACGTCACCCACTACGGCTGCTCGCTCCGTCTCGCCTGCTGGCGTCTATATTTAGCATTATCTCAAAAGTGCCTCCTCGCCGGGGTTTAGTTGCTTAGCAGCCGCCTCGCGGCTGGCGTGATTAGGGTGGGAGCAGGCGGCTATTAATGCACACGTGCCGAGATTACCTGGCGGTTTCCACCCAAAAAGCCCGGCAGCTCTCGGGCACGCAGGGCTGGGGCTGGGGGTGTTCTGTCCCTGGGGCTGATCTCCCTGGAGTGCAGCGGTGACAGCCCCCACCGGCCTCGGGGGGCTGCCTGTGTCCCCTGTCCTGGGCTCACCCCTCCGGCACAGCGGGTCCCGTCCCTCTGGGTTGGCTCTGTCTGGGAACAGGCACCAGAAAAGGGGCTTCGGCTCAAAATATGCCTCTGTGGAAGTCCCCAGCCCGCAGCCAAGAACACACGGTGCACAAAAGATTGGCAAGATGCTTTGTTTATTCTTTGGTGAGCCATTTTACTTTCAGATGATCTGTTTTCTCTGACATATATAGAGTTGCATGTTTCTAAAAGTGCCTGCCCAGATTGCTGCTGTCTGAGAGTGGAATTATGTTTGTCGTAAAGTCAGTGATACCCTCAGTCATAACAGGGCTCTCGGAAGACAAAGGGAGTAATTTTCTCAGATTGAAAAGTTTGGTACTTAAATTACACCTGCTCAAATTGATTAAATCAGATTGCTGAGCCACAGATAACTCTATAAATACGTTAAGCTGAAGAAAAAATTCTTTTAAGTCTCCATGCCCTGACAGGCTCCTTTTAAGCTGGAAAATCCTGAAATGAGCTACTGTAGGTACAAATACAATACAAAAAAAGGACTTTTAGGGACTGGTTTCCAAAATGGCAAGAGCCCAAGCAAATGCACAACTGTAAGCACGTCCCAGCTGCTGGCAAAGTGATGGCTGTACATGGAGACCACTGCAGCCTTCCAACAGTCAGAGTATTGCAGCTCCTCCTAGGAGTTACTACAAGAGGTTATTTAGGCAGCAAAGTTGTCCCTGTCTGTTCAGGGATGCTCTTTGCTCAGCGGCGGCGTTGGACAGTCCCTCTTTGGCATGGCTGCCGCACAGAGGGACAGCCAGCCTGGCTCAGCCAAGTGCCCGCCCCGAGGACCAGGGGATAAAGGGACAGACAGGTCTTGGAAATTAGGTGGCAAAGACAGGAGCTTTTGTGGATGGGTGGAAAGGGGCTGCAGTATAGCATCCACCACCTTAATGCCATCCTTGGCCATGGTCTGGCCCTCAGTGCACTCTCTTTTGAGCTGTTGTAGAACAAGAACTTTGTCAGCAGGGTCCCAGCTGGGGGCAGCAGCTCTTCATTAGCACCGTTAATCCTTTTCGAATTCCAGGATAGCACAAACAATATTCCTCAAGAGTGATCAAAAGCTTGCATGTGGACATGGAGCAAAACTGGAGATTGCACAAAATGGAAATTCAGGCATAATCTGACAAACCTGAAAAATCAGGCTGAGGCTGTGTGTTCTTCCTGGCGCACATCCCATTCCTGTCTGCCCAAGACCCTCAGGGACACACTGTAGCTCCTGTTCCTGCACTTGCATCTCCTCGTCATGTATGACTGGATATGTCTGGGAGTGCATCCAAGCTGGAGAGTGGTGATGCAGAGCCACAGGTCTCTGAGCACAGGCAAAGGAGCTGTCAGGAAGGGGAAGGTGGTGGGGGTGTGTG
Organism: Anarhynchus alexandrinus; assembly: GCA_008711295.1. Classification (NCBI taxonomy): domain Eukaryota; kingdom Metazoa; phylum Chordata; class Aves; order Charadriiformes; family Charadriidae; genus Anarhynchus; species Anarhynchus alexandrinus. The sequence continues at coordinate 1,567,053 of VUYV01000019.1, forward strand.
GGGAGGGCTGTTGGGGTGGGAAGGTGCTTGGTCTGGGCAGCTGAGGGAGGGAGTGGAGGTCTGCGATCTCCTCTAACCCGCTGCCTGGTTAGCAGGGAGGGAAGTGTCATTGCAAGGACAGATGCTATTTCAGCAGCGATGCTGTTTGTGAGACAGAAGGTCTCCGTCAGGCACCAGGGCCTGAAGGCTGCTGGCAGGAGAGGGCTTCTGCCACATGTTGGAAGCTCCCAGGAGGAGTCCTCCAGCATCCAAACCAAGGATCAGATTCCTGCTCAAGGGGAGTGATCTCCAAACATCACTCCCCATTTAAGCCAGGGTAGGTTATACTGCTGTGTGGTTTATGCCCAGGATCTCATCTGGAGCGTCTCCGTGTACCTTCTAGGCTGTGGGCAGGGATGAGGTGGGGGCACTGTCTGCCAGCATGAAAGCTCTGCATGCACAGACTAATGGCTTAATGATTTAGCATGAAAGGCAGAATCCAGCATGAATTCAGCCTTCTTTGCCAGCTTCATCCACCGATCATGCATTTTTAGAAAGCTATCCCACATTCTTTGTGTAACTGAGAGTTACGGGCCACCAGTAACACCAGTCTTGATAAATGTCAGCCAAGAATTAAGTGGGGTGTGGGAATGGGGGAGTCGTGCATTTCCTGCAGGTGACGGTGACACCAAAAGCCTTCCTGGTGGCCCATATTGCTACCCAGATAGCTGGGAAGCTGGAACAGAGCTCAAACAGGTTGAGGAAAAGTAAAATACAGTACTGCATAACAGAGGAGACATTTCAATCTGGTTACAGTTGGTGCCCTAGAGTAATGTTTAATCACTTAAAGATTAAATGGCAATTCCCCAGCTTCTGGAAACTCAGCGTTTCAGGAAAATTGTTCTCTTAAAGCATGCTTGAGTGATGGAGCGATTTCGTCTCACTTTGTCCTCTTTAACTGATGTACAGTAAAGGATGCTGAGCCAGTTACTGAGCTGTTTTTCCTGACCAGCCCCTGGAGAGGTGGATCTGCCAGACAACAGCAGCAATGGCCTGGGAGTCCTGGCCAAAGCAGCAAAATGCAGGTGTGTGTTTCTGCCATGGTCCCGAAAAGGTGATGGAGAGTCGGGTCCTGCTGTGCCTGTGCTCCTGTTCCTCTGCAGCTACAGCCGGCTCATTTTCACTGTCTGGCACGTGTCCTGGCTGAATCAACCCAGTCGTGCGCCCAACTGTCTGCTCAGGCATGCCCCGAGGTGACGCTGGAAAGGTTATTCCTTGGCTTTTTGCTCCTATTAGTCATGTTAGTGCTTGCGCCCCTATTGATTATTTTCAGACTTTATGCAACGTTAAAGTGTGAAGTTAAAGCCCCTCCATCCTCATGAGGCAGCGTGAGAGCGGATTTGCCTGCTTTTCTTCAAAATAGCTAAAACTATAAAACAGTGCATTTGCAGAAACAACCCCCGGCTGGGCCTTTTTTTTGTTTGTTTTTAATGAAACACTTTCTGCATTCAAATTCCAGTTGCCTCCCGCTCTGTGCGACAGCGCCTTCGCGCTGCCACCTGCTGCCGGCTGCTGCGACCACTGGCCTCACGGCAGCCAGGTCTGGGCCTTGGGGTTTTCTTCTTTATTGTAAAATAAATTTGAAATAAGAAATAATATTGAGGTTGTTTAGGGCAGAGCTTTATCCTGCTTCTTGTTTGCTTAATGCTCTTTATTTTGGCAAGCATGTCAAGAGTGGGAAAGGAAATGAGCGTTAACATTTGTCACACATTTGGTAATATTGCATATAGAAAGGTAAATGCCAAATGTACATATGCCATTTTATAAATAAATGCTTCTGGCAAGGAAAGGCGTTTTCTACCCAATTATGTGGCCTTTTTGATGTAAATGTTATGAATGTGTGGTAATATTTGGCCATCTGCTGATGATAGTAAGAATTGCACTGGCACAGCAGAACGGAGCCCCCTTCCCACCGGGAGCTGCAGCCGGGACGGAGGAGGGATCACGGAGACCCCAGCACCCCACAGGGGTCTGCCCCGCACAGTGGGATGGGGGTGACAGCCTCATCCGCACTTCCTGACATCAAAAGAAACCTAAATCCAGGTTTGGGATCACCACCTCAGTTTGTAATAGTATTTGTGGGTGGCAACCTGCAGATGACCCTGCTGGCCCGTGGCAAGCTTTCTCCAGGCTGTTGACCACTTCCTGCTTTCAATGGCTGGAGGTGCTTCTAGAAATGCGTTTGCCTAATGTCTGTAAGCTATAGGGTCATGGCCGCACGCGGGAACAAAACCAGGGCACAATATGTAGGTGAGAGTGGAAAAGGAGAGGTGCGAGAAGAAAGAAGCAGAGATGAGAAAAAACACAAAGTGGAAAAGGTCAAAATAAAAAGAAGGTGGGAAAGTCTTGGTTTGCATGGTCGAGGCTGTGTGAAGGAGGAGAAGGAGGTTGAGGGAGTAAGGAAAAGCTGACGAGGGAAGACGTGGAGACAAGAAAAGGAGAAAGGTGAGGAGCAGTGGAAGTGCTGAGCCCCTCTCAGAAGAGAGATGTAGGATCTGCTGTCCAGATCATGATTTATAGAAACCCATCCCTTGAAAGTCCCTGCACTCCCCCACTGCCCACACAGGCTGTGGGGAACAGGGAGGGTGTGGGACTTCTCCGCTCCTGTCCAAGCCCTGCCAGCACCAGTATTTGTATTTCACAGCTTCTCGGCTCGGTCTTACACCCACGTGCTGGAGTCGGTCTGGATGGAGGAGCTGGGGCAAACATGCCGTGCGCTGGGGTGACGGCAGGGACATGAGACCGTGACAGCAGAGGTACAGTCTAACTTTGCATCAACTCCATTTCAGAACCAAAAGAAGTTGGTTAAAGGTTTCATCATTGGTTTTGTTTTTCTTTTCCTCTGTGAGACTGGCTGCCCCGTTTCGTGTGCCAGCGCAGACCGGCACTGCAGTGGCCCTGGCCAGGGTGGACACAGGGACATGGGTGCCCTGACTGTGTCACCTTGGTGAACACGATGCTAAAGCCTTCACGGTCTTTTCCTGCTCTTCCCTCATCACATGCACATATTGCAGGATATTGGTAATGTGCTTTACAAAAAAGGTTACGTACGGGGATGTGATTTTACCCTCTGCCCAGCAGAAGGCAGTCAGGTGAGCTCTGACAATATCTCATTATTTTATCCTCCTCCCATCAGAGGGAGACTCCAGATGTCCTCATCCCTCACACCCACAAAAGGTATTGAGGAGGTGTTTTAGGAGGTGAAAAAGGAGGACTCGGCTTTTAAACCCACAGAAACATAGTGAGTCAGGAAAGGTAGAGGCAGGTAAAATAATAGCACAGCCATTTTCTTTCAATCTTTCCTAAACGTGTTCTTCAAATCTCTTTCCACTGAATTATTCCTGAATTTTCTCAGCACAGCCAGAGTTTGCCTTGCAAGCCCAGCCCCAACAGACAGGGACATCTGGCATCGTTATAACATCAGTCCCACCTGTATCCATCAGGACCCGAGCCTCAGCTGTGGGTGGTGAGCTGGGAGCAGAGGGCCATTTCCCACACAGAGAGCTAGAATCAGAGAAGGGAAGGCGACAAATACGTGGCAGAGGTGCTGAATCGGTGGAGTTCGATAGGAGTACGGTCCCTGGGCCAGCCAGTGCTGAGAGCTTCTGGCATGAGGGGTGGTCCTTGGGGTGTGCATTGCTGCTGCCCAGCTTTCTTGGAGAAGGAGGAGAAATTCTCATCATCTGTCAGAAGCCATTACCTGAAACCCCCCAGACCTCAGTTCAGCCCTGGGGTCATTCCACTGCTGCAACAAATTTGTACCAGGTAGGGACTCTGTTGATTGCATCTGTAAAAAATACGTATTTTTTTTTAACTTTCAGCTATCATCAGTTTGAAAACCACTTCTATATTTGACAGGCAGTGTATTGACTCGTTTCTGTTCATTTGCTTTCCAACTCAGTTTTTCATTTCACATTTTTTTAATGTCTTACCAGAAGCTATTCAAGTTTGTGGTCTTTCTGTGATAGGGCACATCCCCAAACTTGAAACTGCGCATTTGGGACAGACATGTCTGCTCCAAGGCTTACAGCTTGGCTTTTTGTAAAGATCTGAAAAAATGTGCAAAGTTTGGATCCAGCTGTTGTTTTAAATGCAGCCAAAGTTTTAAGTGCAGGCAAAGCTGTGTGGTGTTCTCAGCCTCCTCTAGTATTAGGGAGCTCAAGTACAGCATCATACCTCTTTTGCTGCGGCACTTTGGGTTTTTTTTTTGGCCTAGAGTAAAAATAAACCTGTCATATATTGAAGGAATTGGTGGAGACGTCGTACAGATGAGCGAGGGACTCGTGTTAGAGCTGCAGGGATGTACCTGTGCTATTGAATAGAACTGTGGGGACAAACTCCCTGTTAGGGGAGAGCCTGACTTCCTGGGGTGGGATGTTCCTTTGGCCAAAAATCCTGTGCAGTTCCTTCACCCTGCTAAGTGAAATGCTTTGTTCTCTCTCTCTTACCACAGTCCCTAATCGTAAGTGAAAGTCTTCCCACACATGGCTGAGATCTGTCTGTGGCCTAACAGCGTTCATAGCAATTGTATTCCAATTTTCTCTCTCATTTGATAGGTTAATGATAGCCTGAGTAGCATTTAATGCTACTGCTATACTTGCCACATCGAACCCTTTCAATGCTGGAGGTTGGGATATTCATGAAAACTTTCTTTTATGTGGAGTTCATTGTTGATTTGTTTAGTGTTCCTCTTTCATATATTCTGTTTCAATTAAAGGAGAAAAAAAAACCACTCTGAAAAAGAAAGGGAGAAGAAAAGGCAGTTTCTGTGGGTTCACGTTAATGTTGCCGACCTACACCCCCTTGGTCCCGCTTGCTGGTTGCTTAACTGAAGTCGAGTTGACATACAGCCCCCATTGCTGTATCAGGCTGGGCCATATCCATCTTTATGTATGGATTCCCCTAACTTCAAGGAGAATATTTGACCTCTGGAGGGCCTGAGCAACCCTCCGTAGCCTGGAGTGGGAAAGGTGTCCTCTGTGGGTTTGCCGCAGGAACTGCGGAGCCGTGTTTTGGGCTGTTGCTCCCCGCTCCAGAGATGGCTGCGCTGCAGCAACGGCGAAAGAAACCCCGGGCTGGGGAGCTGCCAGGTCAAACCGAAGCAGACATGGAGTCATTTCTTGCCACAAGACAAACGGTATTACTCACACAACGTGAACAAGATCTATCCCAGGGCTTATGAAGACTGTCAGCTTTGCACTCATGGATAAAAGGCATTAAGGAAATCTCCCTTATTTTTCAGATGTGTTGTCCTTTCTGGGACTTGCCCGCTTGCCGGGTTTGTGCTCTCATGCTGAACGCGTTTGGAGGCTCTCTTCAAGTGCTGTGCATTTAATTGGCTGCGCAGGCAGGCACCTCGCGCGATCCCGTCTGTCTTGTTGGCAGCCCGTGAAATATTTTGCCATTGTCCTTTTTCATTTGGCACACAAGTGCCTGGACACAGTGTCCAGAATAGCCAGGTCCGAGTCACTGATGACATCGTGGTCTCTGGAAGAAAAACTTCCTTGGGGAGCAGGGGCAGTACCGGCAGTTTTGGGCTAACTACAAAACCAATCCACTTTTTTGTGCAGAAAATGAAAAATACGCTCAGAAAGATAAAAGGGAATAACAATGTTGACTACTAACAGAGGACGTGTTGGATGAGCCCAAAGTCAATGCGATTGTACTTTACACTGTACCAGCGATTACATCTGTAGGATGAGCCCCAGCTCTCAGTGAATTCATCTTCGTGCCCTGGTGGCCCTTTCCCTCTCACAGGGGCAAACTGTGGTCCAGAATGACCTGCCAGGATTCAGCAGCAGCTGACCCGAAGCAAGGTAGGGCTCCTCAGCGAGCCTCCTGTCTTGGGAACCCGTCACCACCAGACTAGAGCCTGCTGGGCCCCAGGTTCTGACTGTGGTTTCCCTTTTTCTTCATTTTCTTTCTTTAATTTTTTAAGCTGACTCCTGGTAGCAAACGGTGAAAGCCCTCTTTGCTGACGCTGCTGCGGGAAGATTCACAGATTCCTCCTGGTCTCCGGGAAATATTGAAAGCTCCAAGGCAGGGAAGAGTCAGCTGTGAGGGAGGGAGGGAGGAGGAACACGGCAGGAGCTATTCAACTGTCCTGGGAGATTTGCATCCTTCAGCTAACAACCGAAGTAGGGTATAACAATGGAATTAATTTTAAGTCGCTTAAACAATCAAAGAGCAATTACTTGCTTTAATTACAAGCAAGATGGGGGAAACAATAGGATTTAATTTCCATAAAATCTCAAACAACTCAGCTATGATTTTATTTATTACAAAAGTGACAGAATTTCCTGCTTTGCAGTACTCTGCATGCCTGAAAATGCCGTGCTTTATTTATCTTCAGCATTGACACAATAAACCATGGTATGGACTTTGCTTAATACTCAGCACCTGACTGAAGAATAAACCAGGGTCCTACACTCTGGTTTTAAATTATAATCCCAAATCTGCACAGCACTGCCAAAGTTCACCGGGAGAATCCAACAGTGAGTTGAATGATGCCCTGTTTGGTTTGGTATTACTCTTAAATATATTTTTTAGACACCCCCAAGTAACGTAGCTCCTTTACAGAGCACACAACTAACTTGCTCTCTGCCTGGAGGGGCTGAGGGCTGAACAAGGTGGGTGGGAGGGGGCCATCGGGTACTCTGGGGCTGGATAACCTTCCCAAAATCTGGGTAAACAGAAAGAGAAATGGGAGCAAAAGTAACAGCTGGATGAGTTGGCTGCTGGAGCGCTGCAGGTGAGCTGGTGAACGGCACAGCTGTAGAACGGTTTTGGCTTGCTTCTGCCTGCTTTTGCCTCTGTAGTTGCAGTTTATATTTTTTTTTTGCTAGTATTTTAGTATTATTCCAGTTGGTAGCGTTTAACCTTGCTGCTATAATAACTGCTGCAGAAATTGTCATGAGGGAATTTACTCTGTCTTTGTGAATATGTTTGTACGCATGGAATAAAGAAGGCCTGAGGCAAGCTATCGAACAACAAGGGAAAGACAAAATATTGACTCACCAATTCCGTAAGCATCATCTGCCTAGCGTGCTGAACAAGGCAGGGGGGCTGTAGCAAAATCTCCCTTGATCGTGTTATTAAGGAAAATCTCATAAGGCAAAGAAACGGGAGGACTGGAGACAGCTGCATGGCCTATAGTAAGCTTGATAATTTTTGAATGCTTGACTTTGCAGCATGTGAATATATAAAACTCATACATAATTCATATAGGTAGGCAAAGGAACCGATATACCCAGACATATATTTCCAATTCATGTAAATCAGTGGTAGTTTCATTCCTGGTGTTAGTGGTTCCAGCTATTCTCATCTTGGTGCTCGTTGCTTTTATTTAGAGTAGCCCCTTCTGACGTCCTGAGTCACTTCAGCAGAGGAGGACGTGAGGATCCAGCTTTAGCTTCTGCAGGCAGCGCTCTCAGTCCCATGCCTCGGTTGTTGTCAAGGAGACATATCTCTGGCATATATCTTCTCTGTGGTTTCTCTTCTTAGTGTGCTTTTCCATTGCTATGGAGACTATCAGAAACTCATTTAGCAACTCCCAGTGCCCCACGAGGAATGTGTATTTCATAACTCACTGCTCAGAACGAGGAGTGCTGTTTAATTTTTGGCCTCTCACCTGCACTGGCCATGCTAGGGACTGCCTGTGAGGAGACTTTCTGAACTGACCCCACGCAGCTCTGAGGACAGGGCTACTAAAAGGTGGCTTCACTGGGGACACTTCTGAAGGCAAGGCAAACTTTGCATGTGGGAGGTAGCCGAAGGCTTGCCCTGACTTCTTGGCATGGCTCTCTAAGTCCAAAACCCTCTTATTCTCCAGGTCTGCAGCTTGCGTTCTGCGGAGTTCTCATGCCTTTGCTATCTCTGGTAAAGAGACCATTTCAGATCAAGGAGTAGATGTTTGCATGGCGTAGGTGAACTGTAGCTCTGGAGACCTTAAGGACTTCATAATCATTTAGGAGACACCATTACAGGAAAGGCTATTAAGACACAAATCTCCAGATGGCAAGAGGGACTGCCTTGCTGGGGTAAGAGCAGAATGAGCTCACAAACTCAAGGATCGGGGCAGAGAATGCAGGTATGGTGGTCTTTCATGGATATTATATGAAGCAAAACAGATGAAGCCATGGAAAATGCCCAACTATAATGGTGCAAACGAGAGGGAAACAGAACCACTCTGTTGGCCACCACTGCAGGGCAGGAGAGAGGCAACCATATAGCGGGGCTAGTGGTGTGGAGGCGTGCAGTGCGAGGGAGGATCTGTGGCTTGGTTTGACCAGCTCCCAAGACTGTGTGTCCTGACACTGCAGGTGAAGGCTGCACCCCGCTCGGGGCAGGACGTGACTTTGTGCCAGTCAAGCGGTGGCACTTTGACTCCCAGCGAGCGGCAGGGTGGTTGCGCTGGAAGTGGTAGCATCCCAGCAACAGAAGCTGCACCAGCGGGCTGGCGGAACCTAACCGTGTGCTGGCGCTGTGCACTCAAACCACGTTGGTCAGTACAGAAGTTTTCTTTTACTAAGAAAACCAAGACTTAAGAGAAGTTATCATTTGGGGTTTACAACAGCTGGTACGCAGAAAAGCGGTCACTGCTGGGCTGAAGGGCCAGCAAGCAGTGAGTTTGAGCACACCAGAGAATCTTCCTTCTGAGACAGGAGGGAAAAGAATCCTTGCAACCCAGTCCAACAGGGACTCCGTACCATGGGAAGACGCCTTTCAAAGTGGCTGCAAATGAGCAGGCAAAAATTAGAAATAGGGCAGCTTATAAAATAATAAAGTTCCACATTCAAGGTGGGAGTTACAGCCCCTCTCGTGAGCTCCGCGGCTCGTGCTGAGATGGCAGCTGAGGCGGCAGTTCCCAGCTCCCTGCCCTATTTCCCCACTCCAGTGCACAGGCTGACATATCAGCATAATCCTCAACTCCAGTTTGCATTAATATGTCGGTCTAAGCCCTGCAGTAACTCAGGAACAGATATACAGTTATTTGGCTGCTGGGGCTAGAAGGCCATAGGAAGGCTCAGAGATGGGGCCTTCCCTGGGTAAATCAGAGCCCACCGGTACCCAGGAATCTGTAAGTAGCCAGATAGTCTCCAAATCACCACCTTAGAGCAACACAGAGCCATAAATATTCAGCTGGTACTAGGAACAGCTGAACCCTGCTAAAAGAATTCATATATATAAATAAAATGAACTAATTAATCAATTCAGGCATTTTGCAAAAATGTACATCAAATTTACATATTTTACTAAGGCATGTGATTTGTAATGAAGCAGGGTTTGGGGAACCGAAAGGCATCACATATACCCTGTCACTTCTGCAAATCACTCTGTAGTCACTGATGTAAAAAACCAGTTAGTTACATGTGAAGCTGCTTCAAGATGCTGATGTGCGTCTCTCCAATGCGTATTGGGCTGTGTTTATGTCGTCTGGACTGTAACAGCATGGTTTGGCACAGCACAGAGCTGTGCTGCTACAGGAGGCATACCCTGAAAGCCCCCCGGGCGTCAGGGAGCCAACACGCTGCAGCCGGCGCACTCGCAGGCAGCGGAGAATGACAAGAGGAGGGAAACGCATTAAAAATCTACCTCGAACAATTGATTTCAGCATGTCTTAGAAGTGATGGGTTGCTCTGTAATTTGCTTCAGTGTCAGTTTTAATCTTACCAAGTTTAAAATTTAAAGGATATAGTTCATTCAAACTTAGATGTTCTTTTTTTCAACTTGGAGTCCAGATTTAAAGGGAATCAATTATGTTGATCCAGATAGCACGTATAGAAAAACATGGGTATGTATGTACACACCATACGCACAAAAGCATTTCAGAGGGGTACCTGTGCCCAAACAGCAATTACCTGTGCAGCTCTGGTTCGTACTGCTACGTTTCTCAGTGTCACTTTTGTGTCTCATCATGGGTTTTCTTCTCAGCGTTAAAACACTTAGCTTGTTCTTCAGCTGTGTGTTGGTGGAAGCGTACAGCCAGGATTTATGGATTTGTGACCACGGCATTATGGGCTTGGTGGACTGGGTCTGCGTGCTTGGAGCTGAATTCCATTTATCTGGAGAGTAGGTGTTCAACTAATGGGCACATCAGACATGGAATAAATGCAGGGCAGCTTCTAGTGTCAGTGTTTTACAAAAACATCTGAATGAATGAGCTGGGAGAGCAAAACATTGCCTGTTTTTATATTCAGTGAACAGAAATAACAAGAAAAAGCACCACGATGAAGCACTATCCTTGTGCATTACTGATTGCTTCAAGGTTATTTTTATTCATTCTGAATGATCGCAGTATCTGCAAGAATGAAGAGCAATGAGTTCAAGGAACCGAGACCATTAAGTAATTCCAAACCATAGGCTGCAAACAATCTAATTAATTACCTCAAATAAGAATTGGAAGGAACTTACGTGAAAGACGACAATACATTTCTGTCACTTATCGATCACTTTCTAGCTGAATGAAAGGCTGATCATATTTGTTAAAAGGCCTTTGGGTTAAAGGGCTGTAACGCTGCTGCGTACATCGGCTGCGCGAGCTGTGGCCTGAAGAGGACGGCTGTGCTACAAGGAACTGGGCAAAAGCATAGCATAAACTATGGTCTGGAAAAACAACAAAACAGAGAAAGAGAAGGAGAGAGATGTGCCCTGTTTCAGGGCTCATTCTGCTTCAAATGATGAAGCTCCCACCGACTTCAGGCTCTTCTGTAGCAGAATTATTAGACTTACCATGATGTTGTGCTACAAGATTCCAACTAGATCAAGGTCTTACTGTGCTAAACATAAGGAAATATGTCATTTCTGCCTAGAAAGCTTTATAATATGTAGAATTTTATAGAAAAACATGTTTTTTACAGGAGAAATCAAATGTATTGGGGACTAAGGAGTACCAGTTACGTGTAAATCACAAAAAAAACCCACATTAGCACGTCAGCACCGCATGATAAGATCTGCTGTCTTTCTTCTGTTTATTTCTGATTAAATCCTTGGAGTTTTCTCTGTAAACATGCAAAAACTGAATTAAGAGAACTTTATGAAGGCTGCAAAAGCAAAACTTGCAAATTGGGAAAAAGTCAGAATTCAGGTTGAGTAGGAATAGCGTATGCTTTTGATGCAGAAGAACACATACTGTTTTTTCATTCTGGCCTGGGGATGAGTCAAAGCTGCGTACTGAAGGAAGCTGTGGTTTGTAAGGCTGTTGTTAGAGAAGCTGGAAATTGTAGTGATTTCGATAGGGCACTACAGGAAGATGATTTGGTGGTTACAATGCATGTATGTTATTTAGGAAATCAGATTCTCTTTTACATAACGCTAGACAGCTCTCCCACACTAAGCTTTTCACAGGCTCAAATTAATACCAAGTTTTTGCACTGAGCGTATGTGGCAGTAGAAGGCAATTTATTCTCATTTGATTCAGTCTGAATTGTGTCATTATTTAGACACGGGCACAGCCTTTCTCACAAAAATAACAGGCAGTAACAACTGTGCAGGAGAGATTTCCACCAAGTAGTGCATGGGGCCTCAACTTCCCCTGTGGAGACCTTGAACCCTCTTTTTTGGGGTTTGCTCTAGATAGTGCCGGGTGAGTGTGCCCACAGGGATGCCCGTCCTCTGCAGCGCCAAGCAGAAGAGCCACTCCTGAGCTGGAGCAGAGCAACTTCTGCTGCTGCCGCCCTTGAGTTTACCTCAGCTTTATCCACCCACCATAAGGGAAGGAGTCCAACCCCATTTGTTTTCTGCTGATAAGTGGTTTTCTACCCTGGTAGCATGTTATCGTGCAAACATCCAGTGGCATGAAAGACACTGCCTTTTTAGCTGGTCTGTTACGGTTATGTGGTCCCTGGGCCAGCAGGTGGGCCTTGGGCCCTCTGCTAATAACTTTTGGTCCCTTTGCCAGCTCTGTGGTCAAACACCTCAATTCGTGAGTTTCCACAAAACCACCCTTCAGGACTGTGATAAAACCTGACCGGGACTTGAGAAATGTGTGCAGAACTGGCAGATAATCTGGTTGTACTTCACACATAAAATCAGTCCCGTGGAAGATCGCCCGGGTCGGAGCAGTGAACTCTGCTGGATAAGGACCTGCTGCTGAAGTGTCTCTCTGAGTCCGGCCTCGTGGTTCTGCCCTTTTGTGCTCTGCTAATATGTTTTTTCCTATAAAGGCTGGTTATCGAGCTGTCACTCAAAGTATGACCCAACTGGTATCTCTAGTGGTATCATCAAAGTCTTTTCCAGAGGTTTCAAGCAAAGATAGAGAGATAAGGACTTGGTAATGTTGAGACCTGGAACACATTAAAAAAAACAGGTAGGAAAATAAGCCTAGAAAAAGCAGTTAAAATTCGAGAAGATTCAAGGATAAATACCTTGGGGGAGTTTACTGTATGTTTCACTTCTAATTGTACTGCACCTTTTAGACCAATTTTTCTTTTAATTTTCATAGCACTCCACTAACAGCAATAAGCACCAGACAGAGCTAAATTAACAAGTTGGATTCATTACACCATCCAAACAAATTTCCCTGGGCTTACTATGCCTTAAGGGCTTGATACTTTCCTGGCAGCCTCTTTCAAATTACCCCTTCAACAAACATGACATAAACTTGGGTCTGTAGAGCATGAAAATTTATGTGAGAGAGCAGTTATTTTAACAGATGGAAATGCTCAGATTCACCGGAAAGGTGAAGCATCAAGTACACTATTAATTTTTGAAAAGGACTTCACTATATAATAGTCTTGTACTATTGGCATCCACGGTAAAAGATAACGGCTTCTTGCTCCACCTTTGTCTTTTTCTGCAGTGCAGTACAGTGAACGCCAGCTCCGTTCCAGCATTGTGCAGCATTTCATAATACGCAGTTGCTCGTAAGTCCTGATTCAGCTTTTCACTCTTGCGGGATGCAGTCTTTCTCATTAAGCTTCTGCCCAGGCTCTCCAGAAATAATGCAAGCAGCACAAACCTCCCAACAGCTGCCAGTCAAAACAGCCAACTCTTGCAGCAGCATGAGCTAATCTCCAGCCACGCTGTTTGGCTTGCAGATAACAGAACATCTTGGGCAGGACCTTGGGTATGTCTAATTGAACGGAAGAGAGGGAACTGCTGCTTGTGGCACACATTTTATTCGGCGTGAGTAAAAGCGTACTTGATTCTCGGCCAGCGCTGCCTACCAATCAGGCATGCGACTGTTCCATGAAGAGTTTGATTTTCAGAGATGTTGAGAAATTTTTTTACCCGAGTTGCTATGATGCTGTCAATTTAACTACATAACACGCTGCATGCAGACTATGACTTTCCTCTAAGGCATTCTGTGTGACTTCCAACACTCACAGAAGGATTGCTGCAGTTCCTGCTCTCTGGAAGACCAGCATGGAAACTACCGCTTCGGGCTACCTCACCATTTTCAGCCTGGCTGAAATTTAACAGATGTAATTGTAATGGCTGATCGTATTGACAAAAAATTTACTTTTCTACAATTTTTTCCTTGAACATTTCAAGACCTAAATATTTCAAGATGTACAAATACAAGGCTATGCATTTGTCAGGTCAAAGTAACTCCAACGACTACTTGTCTAGGAACCAGTCACTTAAATGCGAGTGCTCAGTTTATATATTATATACGACTCTTGCTGGCAATAAGTAAATGATGTCTAGGACATTTAAGGAAGCATATATTTAGTAAACAGAAAAGCATACTGTTAAACAGAAAATGAAGAAACAGCTTATACACACAACCAAGGATTTCTGCAGTCCATGATGTAATAAATCTATAATGAATGTCTCTGACAGGAACTCAAATATTTACTTACATACTGTGCATAATGCTACCTTACCTAGGAGATGTAAAATGCCTTAAGGATGTAATAGCCTTAGAGAAATTCAGTAGAGCAAAAATGCAAGTTCTAATAAAGTGAATGTATTGTATTTGTTGCACTGATGTAGAGGAATGCTGTTGAGTAAAAGTTATCCTCTAAAAGACCTTGAGGAAATGGAGCAGATGGTTCCATGTGCTATCCCACTTACATTCAAAGTGGTTTTATAAATACTCAGAAATAGTAGGAGAATATTTTCCTTAGTATTTTATGTAAAGGAAAGAAGGTAAAAGATGATTTTTGTTAGTATTCAAATCACAGTGCATTTGTTATGGAATTCTAAAATGCAAGATTGTCTTTTTTTGCATTAAAAAGATTTTCAACATAAAACCCTAGAATTGTTCAATATGCCTTGCTATTAGGAATATTTGTCTGCTGGATTTCTGTATTAATACACCCCATAGGATAAGGAAAAATTCCAGTTTGGGATGAAACAAGGTAGGTCCCAATATGGACTGCACCATTTGTTCATGACAGACAGTATCTTTGCTCGGCAGTACAATCTCCATAGATCATTACACCTGCCGACATTTTTAATGAAGAAAACAGTAGGAGTCCTGAGGGACCTACCGTACATGCGCTGACGGGCTGTGCCTGCGCCACGAGTACAATATGTTCTGGACACCCTGGGCTCTCTATGCCTGCACAGATTGGCCATACATCACATGTGCTTCGAGTCTGCTATGTCCAGAAAATAGTGTACAGGGCCATTCAACTGAAAATCTGGTAGGTTCCTGATAAAAACAGGATTCTGCCATCAAAACGGTAGAATTGGCAGGTATAGGGAATAACTATTCTAGGAATCCTTTATAATTTTTAAGAGGCATCCATCTGCAACATACAGGCTACAGGATCTTGGCGTCTGGTACTTCTCTGCTCTAGTTAAATACTGTTTTGCTCCTTGGCTTCTGTCCTATTTCCAGAAGAGGAAATAGCATCTCTTTCCCTCTCATGGTTGGTGATTGTTTTTCTCTCAATCTGTAGCTTTGTTATGGATCAGGGTGAGCCAAGGGCCAAAACTGACTTGTAATCCTCAGCACATGCTGGTTTTTTTAGACATACTGCTTAGTAAGGAAATAAACTAGTAAGGGGTAAGAGTTGCAATATGGTGCTTACCGCCCTATTTCAGCATATTAAATATATACATCTGTGTTTTATTCCAACTAAAAATAACACTCAGATTAATACAGCTTTCTTTTAAATAGAGAAATCATTAACATGAATTATAAAGCAGGAAAAGTGTGGTTTGCAGTGCCTGTCACTCCAGAGTTCTGCATTAGGATGGATGTGGACAGTTTGATGGAGTGGATTGAGCATACGCCTGGGAAGGAGATGGCAGACACATCTCTGCGAGTGTCATCTACTCCGTCTGAGATTTAAGACAGGTCTTTTAAGTCCATTTATTTCTATTTTGAGGGGGTCCAGATTTAGACACCTTATTTATTTTTTTAACAAGACTCAATAATCTTTTTTTAACAAGACTCAAGCTCCAATTGATGTCCGTGCAGGCCACTAAGTATCCAAAACTGAAGTCCCAAACTTGAGGACAGAAAAATAGAAGACAGTTTTGAAAATCCTGGCCTCAGCTTCTCTGCACTTCCTCCTGCAGAGTGGTGTCTGAATGGCCTTACACATCTTTGCAAAGTGGCTGATTGAAATCTGCAACTGAGAAAGTGCTATACAAACAATTATTGCTCTATCTCACAAATCTTGATGAGCATTTTAACTATTATCTATAATACCGTTAAAATTTCACAACATAATCACTGTTGTAGAAACAGATCAGGTATGTCTTTTCATTTGGCAACTATATAGCATCTTACAGTTTTAAGATGTGCACACCAGCAGTTTAGAAAGCTAAACCTCACTGATCCATTTTACAAATGGAGACAACTGCACTCAGAAGAGGGAACTGCGTTAGGCCACACAGACTGCAGCAAATTCACCACAAGAATACAGGATTTCTGATACAAAATTTACTGTACCAAACACTAAATCACTGGTCCTTAAACTCTTGCTATATGCAGACAGTTGTTGGTCATAGTATGTCAGCTTGCTTTCTTGCCTCCCTTTGCTAAATTAATTTGAAAGGTAGTTAAAAATACATTCCTAGTGTTACCTTGCCCCTCAAGTGATTCATGTTCTAGCACTGGGATACTACTCAGTCATGAAATAAAAAGAAAAAACATCACCTGCTGCATCACCAGGGGCAGAGGATCTCCTAGACTTTGTCGGAATGGGTGACCAAATTTGCAGCAGGTGTTGTTGCTATACTTATAAAACCCTAATGTTGCTGCATATTGTGTAATTCTGGATGTCCATCTCAATTATAAAGAAGGAAAAAAAGATCTCTTGTGGCTCATGGAATTGATTGGTTTTGCAAAACCGATTCACTTAAAATACACAAGCGTATGTCAGCTGAAACGCAGCCTGATGGGCACTGGGTCATATTGCATCAAAATGGCACTATGTTGCAATGAAGCCTTGTCATAGAATTTTTTTTTTTTTTTTTGGGTCCTGAAACTGATTTTGAAATCTGTACATGTATTGCATGCACTGCTTATGGACTGTAAGCCAACAAGGCTGTATCAGCAGGACGATGGCTGCCCCGCAGAATCCAAGGGAGGCGGCAGTATGCCATCTGTCTTAGTAAGTCACCAACAGAACTGTGGCGTATTAGGCACAGGGAAATTTTAAAAGTCTCCTCAGGTCTTTCACTGGCCTCAAGTCTAGGATATTGTAATTAAAAGAAGAGTTTGATCTACCCAGGTGTCTCTCCTGAGTATCTGACTAAACTATTATAATTATTCATAACTATTCTGCGGTCAGGAATTGGGTTTATCACATCAGCTAATGTAAGTTTCCAGGTCTTGCAGGAGAAATAAAAATATGTCTGAGAGTCTTCATATCTTTTTTGGGAAATGTACTCGGAATATCAACTCAACCAAGTTGAGGAGAACTTTTCTCCCCTCAGATCTGCCTGCCCTCCTGTATACAGATAGACTTTCCCCACAATGGGCATCAAACGCCCCTCTCGCGAATGTGGTGACTGCTTTACATAGTGTCCTGGTTTGAGGTAAAACAGAACCAATTGTGTTCAGTAACTTCGCTTCTTAGCTGGGCCTCTTCTAACTACTGAAATTAACTGCATATTGTGCAGACAAATGTTCACTTTCTCAGAGTGATAAGACCAATGTTTATAACTGCTGCCCAGGCATGGTATGCAGAGAGGCTCTTGCTTATACTTATTGCCATAACACCCAAGGCCAACCAACTTTGTTGTTTGCCCCGTTGGAAGGGCGGAAGCGAAAAACATAGTGGGGTCCCACCTGCAGGGAGGAGCGGACAGGACAGGTGACCCAAAACTGACCAACAGGGTATTCCATCCCATCTGCATCATGCTCAGTATAAAAGCTGATGGATCAAAGGGTCAGTCTCCCTCTGGGCTCTTCCTACAATGGCTGATGTCTGAGGAGGACTCTGTTCGTCTGCCTGTGATCCCGATCCTGAATCCAGATCCGGAATCCGGTTCCCCTCCGTCACCGAGTCCAGCCTGGGACTGGCCCAGTGCCAGCCGGTGTCGTGATTGTCATCTCGGGAGCTTGATACGGTTTTGTATATATTTTTCATTATTTCTTTTTATTTTATTATTAATATTTCATTAAAGTAGTTTAGTTCTTTCTAAACTCATAAGTCTCTTTTTTCCTCCTCTACCTCTCTCTCTGAAGAGGGGTAGAGGGGAGCAACTGTCGGTCCCATCTGGGGTCCCCTAGGTCCCCAGTAGCCGATTTGGCCTAAACCACGACACATAGAAAAGTCATCCAGGCTTAGAAAGACACTATTTTGCTAGCCTGCTTTTGAAATGCGTTTTAGCAGCTGGGAGGAAGAAGGAGAAACCTTAGGGGTTTAGTTAGTGTTTAGTGTGGGATTAGTCAGCTTTTTGCTGACCACTGCCAAACATCAGACTTCACCCTGGTAGTCTCATATGGGTGACAAGTCCTAATGGGGAGAAATGTGGGGATGAGGATCCAACCTGTTCAGAGGGACGCAGCTCCCCAGACACTCCAGCAAGGCTTGGGACAGCTTTCCCTGTGGAGGGAAGGGGGGAGGATGTCCACCTCCTAACACAGGGAGATGGGAGCGGGGCCTGGGACCCCGGCTCCTCTCAGGGCTCAAGGGCCCCTGGTTCCCCTCACACCCAGGGAGCCCTGGCCCTGCGCAGCACCCAGCACCTGGGATCCCCTGGCTCCCACAGAACCACACAATGGTGGGTGTCGGAAGGGACCTTCAGAGATCATCTCGTCCACCCGCCCTGCCAAAGCAGGGTCACCCAGAGCAGGTTGGACAGGAACGCATCCAGGCGGGTTTTGAGTATCTCCAGAGTCCCCTCACAGTTGGGGACCGGGAGCCGCCGCCTCCGCTCACGCCTCCGGGGCTTTGGTCCCCTCAGGGTGCCGGGCTGCCAGGCTCCCCTCAGGGCCCGCGACACCCCGGATCCCTTCACGCTGGTCGGGCTGGGATCCCCTGGCTGCCCTCACGCCCAGGGGCTCCAGGTTCCCCTCACAGCGGAGGGGCGGGGAGCCCCTGACAGCCCGGGGGCCTCAGGCTGCCCTCAGCACCCGGGGGGCTGCGATCCCCCGCTCCCCTCACGCCGCGGGGCGGGCTGGCGGCGGCGGCCGCCCGCTCCCCCACGCCCGCTCACGGGGGCGACCGTCGCCCGCGGCCTCCCGGGGCGCGCAGCGGCGGGGACCCCCTCCCAGCTCCTCGCAGGTGGGGAAGCTCGTCCCGCGGCGGGCGGAGGCGGAGCGCCGCCGCCCCCGAGCCCCGTCCCCCGCCCTCCCAGCCTGCCCCGCGGAGGGGGCGGGCGGCCCATGTCCGCCATCCCGGCATGCCGCGCGGTCGGGCAGCAGCCGGAGCAGCCGCGGCGGCCGCGTCCCCTCCCTCCGGTGTGAGACAGCAGCCGCCTGCCGAGCGCGAGTGAGGAGCCGCCGCCCGCCCCTCTCCCCCTCCCGCTTCCTCCTCC
>VUYV01000019.1:1586131-1677092 GCA_008711295.1 Anarhynchus alexandrinus
GGCGGCGGGCCGGCCGCCGGGCCTAGGCGGCGGGGAGGGGGCACGGCCGCGGCCGTGCCCTGGCGGGAGCCGGGCAGGAGGGCATTTCTGGATCCGTGTGTGCCGGCGGCTAGAGGCGGGGCCGGGGACAGGTCTGTCACCGCGCAGGGCTCGGCGGGACCCCGGTCTGGGCTCCGAGCCGGCGGGCGAGAGCGCGCCTTCCTCCCCGCGCTGCTCCCGGTGTCCCCTCGGTCTCTCCCGGTGTTGCGGTGGGGCTGGGAGCTCGGGGGGGCCGTACCGTGCCCGGGTGACGGGCGGTGTGCGTCCGCGGGCAGCGGCTCCCCTCTCCCTGCCCTTCGCGGTGGGGGACGCCTGAGTGGAAGGCCGAAGCGTTGGGGGGGCTGCGGTGGGGCTGGGAGCTGGGGGTGGGCTTCCACAGATGATTTTTTCAGTCTACTTTTCAGCTGGCAGTTAATCAGAGAAGAACAGAGGCTACAGAAGGGCTTGTAGTCTTTTAAGGGTTAATAAAATAGTACAGGATTATTTTTATTTTTTTTTTAATCTGGGGAAAGTAGTTGAGCTGTAAGTAGGCTGGGGTGAGAGCTTATACAATGTATTAGGTTGTAAGGTGTGTTTATACCTGGTATAAGTGAAATTCAAAGTCTGTTGACTTATTTAGTCAAGTACAGAGAGTGTATTTCAGGTCTTACATTGGCATCAGGTATACTGGAAGTAATTATCTGCTGTACTGCTCTGCTTTGCTATTTTAATAGTCAAAATTGTCATATAGAAATTATAAATAAATTTGATGTTTCTTAAATTATTTTTTTAATGTGGAAGATTTGGGGCATTTTTAGTGTTCTTGAAACTTTAACATAGTATGGGATCCTACTTCTAAAATTTCCAGCCAAGAACAGTGTGGCACATGCTTGGGAATGTATTCACAGATGATGGTCCCAGTTGCATGTGATTTGAACTAGGAGAATTGGGTGGATGTGAAGGTAGATCTTATGAAACACAGATGTAACTTCAGTATTTATTGTGAAGGAAGCTGTCCTTTTGCTTGAGCAACTAGCAGTGCAGCCTCCAGGGCTAACGCTAGAGGCTATTCAATTCTTAATGGATTTTTCCCTCACTTAAAAACTTGCAAACCTTGTTGGTGACATCTTATAGCATCTAGATTTTGGGGGGGGGGATTTAAGAAGTCTGGTCTCTCTCTTACTCCTTCACTACTACCTTGCTTCAGATTTCTGGGCTGCAGTCTGGAATTCTGGACCCTAACTTTTGACCTTCCCACCTGGAAGAAGCTGGATGTATGTCTTGTGCCTTTGCAGTGGGTGGCTTCTGTAAATGCTTTCTGGTTGGCTATATTTGTCACAAGTTCTATCTTTTAGCCTAAAAAATTCATCTTACCAGGGGCTAGGAAGCTGACTTTTTCCAATATGGCATTGTCTGCAATAGGTTCAGTTGAGTTAGGGGTGAAAGTAAGTGTAGCTGCAGAAATGCTTTGCCTGGTGATGAGGCTGCTTGAAGAAGTTAGTCTGTTCCCTCTGTGTCTGACTCTGGTCCGCTCCCCATGTCGTAGTTTGGTGCCTCCTTAGCGCTCAAGTACAGATGCTGTAAACTGAGCTGCTAAAATAATTATCCCAAAAGCCACACAAACAAAAATCTGAAAGCAGTAGGGAAAGTGCGGCAGACTAGGGGAGCTTCATAGTGTGGATAGGGCCTAGTTCTGTTTCCGTCACACTGTATCATTAGGGCTCCTGCTAAGAAGTAGGTAACACCTCTTTGCTGATCCTGTCACTTGCAAGAATTTAACTTTATACTTTTATTTAAATATTACTTTTTTTCTTAATCTGGTGAGAGAGCCCCAGAATCAGAAATGTTCACACATCCCAAACACAGAGCACATTTTCTTTTATATGTTATGCTCAAGTTTTTTTAAAGCTCAGAAAGATAGCTTTGGTGATACGGATCCTGTGAGTCTACAGTAAGAGTGTAAAGAATGAAGCAGAGATTAAATCAGTCTTTGTTGTTTTGGCGTTAACTAATTTTTAAAAGTGATTCACATGCACGGTTGAAAGGATATCTGTTATGTAAAACTGGCAATGAGTGTTTCTTTTTCGTTTATTGTTTTGAATATGCTCTTGGACAATCCCCAGAACGCAAAATATACCCAGATATTCTTTACTTCCCTTTTCTTTTCTGTTGACTGTTAGTTTCGTTTAGCTTAGGTGATATTGCTGGTAAATACTTTCTTCAGGGTGTGGAAGAGGGAAAGCACATGGACAAAGTAATGAAAACTGCAGTAATTGTAGTTGTTTTAAGTTCCTGAAGGGGAAGAAAGGAACTGCTAATGCACGGGTGTGTTATCAGATGGATTGTGTTCTCAAACACACATCTGTGTGTGTGTAAAAATGACTAGATCGACTATCATTACTAGGTCCAGATTCCTCTCCATTTTTAGTAATGCTAATCAACATTGGAACTTGAGGTGAAAACAGTGTGAAACATCGCTCTTTAAGGGACAGTAGTTTGTAACTAGAATTTTTTTTTCTGCCTGCATGAATGCAGTCATATCAGTCAGATGCACGTGGACTGGGTTTCCTACAGTGTGTGTATTGATAGAGCTGTGTGTTACAGAGGGAGAAGTTGTCCTGATAAATGTGGGCATATTAGTGAGTTCACGGAGGTGTACCAGACTCTAAATTAAGAGCAAAACAAACACTTTTTGGGTAAATGTTGGATGTATGTGACAGCACAGTGAAGGTTTTTGTGGGAAGGATTGGTAAGACCGTGTTCCCCCTTCTTCTAATCTTATAGCTTTCTAGACCTTTATTTCTTTTTTTCTTTCCTTTTTGTTTGACAGATCTCACTGCTTTTTCCTTGATAGAACTTCTGGGGAAAAAATAAAAATCATGTCAGTGTGCAGTTCTTGCATGTGAGCAGAGTAAATTAGGTAGAGTACTAAAGGCTAATTATAACTGAAACGCGCCAATACCTCCCTTTGATAGGAAATGCTCTGGGTGGCAAAGCAAGTTTCACGTGCTTATGGTGGTACTAAGCA
The DNA here is from genome assembly GCA_008711295.1 of Anarhynchus alexandrinus. Taxonomy (NCBI): domain Eukaryota; kingdom Metazoa; phylum Chordata; class Aves; order Charadriiformes; family Charadriidae; genus Anarhynchus; species Anarhynchus alexandrinus. The sequence continues at coordinate 1,589,178 of VUYV01000019.1, forward strand.
GGAGTGAGAGTGCAGGGTACCAGGTTAGCAAGTGCAGGGTGCGCTGACTTTCTTATTCTTAAGTGAAAGTGGGAAAAGGAAGCTAAGATTTTAATTAACAGGACCTCTCTGTCTCTCCTATCATAAATCTAGGTTAGCAGGAGAGTATACGGAAAAGCGAAAAAGAAAATCTTTCATATTTGAGAAGTTCCAGAAGTGTCTTACTAGGTTCAGTACTGAAACTTGTTCTTGAAAATGAAGTGTATCCTTCTCATGCAATGTAAGTCAGTGTTACAAATTACTAATTTCTGTTAGTACAGTGCCTGCCAAACCAAGTTACCACCGAGGTCCCTGTGGGTGTAGACACGATGAGACAAGACAGTAAAAAATGGCTCTCCTTCCAGGTAGCTTATAACCTAAACAGGAGAGCAGTATTGGCTAGCGCTTTATAATTGAGGACAAGTACCCTGTGTTTAATTAAAGACAGAATGGGAGGTATTGGCAGGGAGCAAAGAAACTCATCAGAGCAAATGGGCTAAAAAAGTGATGGTTAGAGCAGTGCTTTTTACGTGGCTGTGAAGGGCAGAGGCATGTCTTATACAAAAGGCAAGCACTAGTTGTTGTGGATATTGTCTGTTCATAATGCTGGATTAACACATTGAAAGACAAGCAGGGTGGGTGCTGTGTATAAAGAAAGTTGAGACAGAGACTTTCTTCCATGTTTCTTCCATGTTTGCATGTACAACAAGGTACACGGGCAATGTTTGTTAGAAATAGGCTGAAGTCTTAGTTTGGACAGGTGTGTAACTGAGAGACCTGAAAGATGACAACATAGAGATGTTTGAGTATGTTGCTGAAATGACCTGAGAATGGGTGTAGAGTCTGAAGGATGAAGGTTGGTAAGGGTGCTCCTTCTCTTCAGGGATAGTTGGGGAGGGGGGGGGGGGGGGAGAGAGAGAGAGAGAGGAGTGCGCAAAGGGTGAGAGAGATAGGTATGTACGTAGTGGGAGAGAGAGAGAAAAATAGTCTGCGATGCCGAAGGCAGCTTAGGGAATGAGACACGGTATCAGTTGTGAGGTGCCATTGTGAAGAGATCAATGGAAACCTTGGGAAGAGATTCAGTGGACTGGGCATGGGAGATGCTGAACAGGAATGAGTTCAGTTCTGAACTGGCAACAAGTAATTCTTGATCTCCTTTCACATCTGAGTGTGTTGAATATGCTGATAAAGTTGGGAAGGTATGAGATCAAAGGGCTTTTTGATTTTTGGTAAAATGGGGGAGCCTAAGTTTGTGATGTGAAAGCCTTTGTTTTTAACATGAAGACAGAGGAGAATGAGATGTGAGAAAGATGAAAGAAGATGAAAGTGTGTCAGTGGGAAGCAAGAGGAACTTGGAGTGCAGATAGTCTTCCATACAAGAACAGCCATACTAGACTGGACCAATGATTTAGTTAGCATAATATCCTATATCCAAAAATGGCTATCAGAAGATCCCTATGGAAAAATAAGAACAGGATGCATATATGCCATGCATTTCCCTGACATTCCCTCCTAATATCCATCACAGGACAGAAGGAAATTGGTGAGCTACTGTGTAAGAATGGAATGATGCAGAATCGAGGTGATTTAAAAAGCTATGGTGACTGCAGCTAGTTGTCCAGCAGTTGAGATGGCAGAATTGCAGTAGGAAAATAGTTAATTAGTTGTTATTTCACTAGTAGAAAACACAGCCGCTTACACTCTTGTGCTCTCTCAACACAGGAGTAGAAACAAAAGTAGGTTTTGGGGTGGGCTCAGCAGGATGGACCAAGTGATGGTAAAAGAGCATGGCAAAAGACTGGCATTGCTCTGCATGCCAGTGGAAGAAAGGTTGGAATCTTGGTGGGAAGTTGTTAATTTGAGTGCATACAGTGACTCTAAGTTTTAAATGTTTTATTGATAAAGATTTTAAGTAATTGAAGGATTTGTCTGCATTACAGCAAATAAACTTGGCAAATAGAGCAAATAAAATTGACTGACTTGAACAATAATACAACTCATACAGTAGAGTTGTCTCAGAATAAATCTTCCATGTAGATCCTGTACTTGGAAATAAAATCAAATAGAATAATTAAGTGATTTTTGTCTCAAAATAATATCCATATGGCAGGGTGGTTCTGAAAGAGCTACAGATAATAAGTAGTATATACCAGATTGTTTATAACAAGTTCCTTGGACAAAAATTCTTAAGGCTTCAATATAACTAAAGAAACATGATATATTTTTGATTGACCTATTTTTCTTTTTTCTAGATAAAAACAGTTTTATTTTTTAAAAGCCTGTTGTTCTCAGACATGCTTTCTTCAGTCACACAAACTGGCTAGTCAAATCATGCTGATGCATTTGATGGAATGAGAGAGTTATTTTTGTAAAACTCTAACTTTCCTTTTGTATGTCCCTGGGAAAAAAAAAAATAAAGTAGCTTTTTTTAGGGAGAACTAGTGGCCATTTCTGCTTATTTAGGTGGGTGAACTATTTTCTTTTTCTGATGGATGAAGGCAGGTTAAAAATCACCCTGCAGAAAACTGAATGCAATCTCTTCTGTATAAATGATATTACTAAAACAGCGTATGCAGGAAATCGGTGCCGGTGTTTGTGGTAATCAGGTAGTCTTCCACCCAGAACCAGGCATAGATGAAAACTGTCATGTGAGCTCCTGAAAGACTTTGCTTAGTCTCCATCAATGAGCTTTTCACTACACAGAGTAGTGTCTCAAAGTGGCAAATAAGCTTTTGAAGCTACAGTATAAAGTACTAATAGTCATGCTCATCCTTGCGATTTCCCATTCCAACTTTGTCTGATATCGCATTTGTACTTCTGCTTATCTGTTGCTAACATTGTAGGTTTTGATTTTATTAGTATACAATGTTTGTTCAGGTCTATTACAATGTCAATGTATGTAACTGATAAATCTGTTGTTACATAGATTGCTTTTGAAAGATGGTGCTAAGCCTTACGTCTGTCATGTGACCTCCCGCCTGCCTGGCACAACGTAATTAAAATGGAAGTACCGCTGTGTGAACAGCAAAAGTGCCCTCCTGAAACGCGGGCATGAGTTGAGGTAGCCGGGATACAGTTCTTCCCATCGCCTGGTGGAATGGCTGCAGTGTGCCTTAAAGGGCTGGAGGGAGGGGGGGGAAGTAATTATTTGTGAGACCTTGGCAAGTACCTGTTCGTAGAGTGGCTGCGTTTTGAGTTCAAAGTGGTTCTCTTTCAAAATCGTGACTGTATTTTTCAGAAACAGATATTAAATAGAGAATTAAATGTCTCTTCCTGTGCATGCAGGCCATGCTTTGCTGTGAGTTTACACAGCAGTGTCCTGTGTCACTCAGGCAGCTGGGTTCCTCAGTAGGGGAGTGCGGGTGACAGGTACTAGGATCACGTCCCCAGGTCTTGATGAGCCCACACCACAAACTCCCAGAGTGCTGGTGCAGGAGCCTACAGTACAGTTCCAAAATCCACTTCCCACCTGAGCAATGGTGTGCATTACTGGAGAGCTGGAAATGCACGGGCCCATGAGATGGTGGGCTCTGCTTCTGCTGTGAATCTTAACTGTGAGATTCTCTCAGTTCAAAATCCTTCAAAGCATAGGGACCATAGAACCTAGTTGGGTTACAGAACCTAGTTCTCTGGAAACACTGTCTTTCTATGAAGTGCTTTTTTTTCTCTGTCTCATAAAGGAAGGGCAGAAGCTGCTGGATATCTAAGCTACGTGTTTGTTGTAGTGGAACAATGTCTTCAGTGGGAACTACTGTCTCAAATTAATACAAAGGAGAGAAATTATATATTTTTAATAAAATTGTGCTCACCTTTTAGTTGGGTGATAAAGTGTGAACAGGTTAGCTTGCAGAAAGCTGTTCCCAAAGACAGAACAAAGTGAGTGTGTGGTTCTTCCCAGGGAAACAATAGCCTTATGTATTTTACTACAATGGAAAATTTTACAAAATGTTCAAAGGCTGTGCTGCAGGAAGTGAGGTTAGCTGAGAACACGTATAGTCCTTCAGTTGATTGGGATATGCAGAACAGTCTTAAAAATTGTACGTTTAATCAGCTTGCCTTCACACTTAAGAATTTCAGACTTAATGCTTGACAATTGGAGATGATACAGTCTACAGCACATCACCTTAAAAAAAGCGATGCTTTTTGGGGAGGTATACTGTTAAGAACCCATCAGTACTTAAATTTACCAATTGAAAATTTGTCAGTCTGTTTCATTGAAAGGCTTAAATAATTTGAATCTTCTGTAATAAACTGCTGTTCCTTAAAGGGAGCTGGAAGTCTCCTGAGGTTTCGGAACAGGAAGAAAATCTAGGGGCTCTGTGGCAGACTGGAAAACTTGCACGTGGTGTAGGCACACTTAAAGTTCATACCATTTGAAGGTACAGTGCAGAACTTCATTGTTTTTCAATGTAATTTAGGTGAATAATGAAGGTCCAACTTGTGTAAGTATTTCTAGAATCCCAGTTGACTATCATGAGCAAAGACTTTTACTAAGGCTTTGCCTCTTGAGTAGCATAGTCTATTTTCTAAAATAGTCCAAGCAAGTGCTCGACAAAATGGTTGATGTGACGCCATAGTGAATACTGAATGAGGAAAATGTCTTATTGTGTATATCTATAGATGAATTTGCTAATGGAGAGAAAGGGAATAATACCTGCCGAGCAAACCTAGTGTCAGTCTTTCACTGTGAGAACAGGGCAGAAGCACAATTTTCTTCTTTCAAACCCGGTCCCAAATTGATAGTATGTTGTCTTTTAACATTCTCAAGAGAATAAAATATGGGGTGGGGGGTGTGGTGTTCTTTCATTGCAGTTGTTTTTGCAAATATCAACCCTCATGGTATTACTCTTCCAGTTGTACTGAGGACGAGCTATATTTGAAAACAGCAAGCCTTCAGGACAGCTTAAGTAACAACTGCTTTTCAAAAATTTTAGCTGTGTTTTTCCCTTTTGGCCTTGAGATGTATTTAACTCCTTTTCCCTGATTTTGTCTACTGGTTCTAATCACAGTGTTCTCTTGAGAAGTAAAAATGAGACTTTTTCCCAAGAATGTGCGGTGTTTGTCCTTACACAAATAATAGTTAATTTACAGGAATGAAAAGGAATGATCTGTCCTGCTTTTTGTTAAATAATCAAATGAGCTATACAAAGCTTAAAATAAAAGCAGTACATCTTTAGAGTTTGCTTAGGAAAATCCTTCTGTAAATAAATTGGATAGCATGATTCCAAATATACTTGAGTTGAACAAAATTCTGCTGATTTTTGTTTTGGATGGGTATTGTTTTACTGGTTTTAATGTAAAACCTCCAGTATTGCTTGGAGGAATGCATTTAAAGTGATTGGTTGAATGTGGGTTCTGAAGTCTCATGCACACAAGTTAGTATATGAAAGTTACTGTATTTTTCAAAATGAAGTCACTTAGTATGTGCAGTGAGAAGAGTTAGTTTCGTAGTTTTCACCTGTTTCCTTAAAAGTTTATTCTGGGCTCTAAATCAGTTTTCTGATATGAGAGTGGTTTAAACAATGCAGATTTTTTAACTCTTTATCTGCAAAGATTTACTCTAAAGGACAACAGCTCTTAACTTACATTCCAGGTTTTTCCACAGTAAAGCCTGTTTTCTTGTTTTGCAATTTTTGTTTTGCAAAAACTTAATATGGGAATCCTATATTGATTATCAGTTACATGCTAGTAACACCTCAGTCTAATAATTGGGTTTATGTTGCTCAATAAGGCCCACAGCATATTATGGAAATGTTCATGTGTGGATTAGTAATGACTTTCAGAAATGGTAGGTGCTGTATTGCCTAGCTGTGGTATATACCTACACCTAGTTGTATTTTATTTTTCACTTCTAGGACCTAATTTTTCTGTATATCTCATATAGGCATCTAGCTGAAAAGAGACTTGAGAACGTCCTGAGAAAAGGCACTGGAGCACTAGAATGCATTTCCTTTGCATGTTGCTGTAATAATTAGTCAATTCTAATCCCAGTATGAATTTAAGGTCACTTTTTAAGAAGCAGGATACATACAACATTTTTAACGCAGGAAAATACATTTGGGATTGTCATTTAAATATGTTGCATTTATAAGTGAATGTGAATCCCACTCCTGTTATACCCCTACATAAAAAAATATTTTTCTCTTTATAGAACTGACAGTGCATCAGCTGACCAGGACAATTTAAAATACTCTTCATCCAGAGATCGGGGCAGTTCTGCCTCCTATGGATTACAACCCTCAAATTCAGCTGTGGTGTCTCGACAAAGACACGATGATATCAGAGTCCACACTGACATACAGAATGAAGAAAAAGGTATACAGATTGCTGTTTCATGTGTAAATTGCGAGGGGACATTCAGAGAAAGGCAGTAAACTTGAAATGGTGGAGAATATATATATATATATTTTTTTTTCCCCAAAAATAGCAGCGAACTGATACAACTCATTGCCACAGTACCACTGTGTTGGAAGATTTATCAGGGATCAAAGAAATGTTGTGATATGAATAGTGAGAAAAAGGTGTAGTTGCATTAGGAGAAGAATGAAAGAGAAGACTTCATGCATTAACAGATTAAGTACTCTTTCCTGAAGAATAGCGTTCTGGATATGTCTGGTCTGCAAGTTGTAATTGTTTCCTGAATGCTGTCTAGTGCTTCTGGTATTGAAAATGGACTGCCTGATTAAATGGACTACTAATCTGATATATTCTCTATTGCAGCTTTACTGCAGCAAACTGGAATTTTAGTTTGGGAATCAAATCTATATTTTGTCATTAATGGGAATTTCTACTTTTATGTGCCTCAGTCTGAGTTCATATAGATTGTGTGATGTATGGCTCATACCACCCTTTTTCTGTTTTGTTTTTTTTTTTGTTGCTTGTTTGAGAATGACAATACTTTCTCCAGAAAGTAGCTGAAAATTTAAAATCCTATCTTTTTACCTTTATGAAAGAGAAATCTTTATTCTGAATTTTTTTAATCACCAAATGCAGATATCAAATAGGAAGATTTTTTTACTTGTGGAGTCACTTTTTAGACTATGTAAATTTTCTTCAGGCAGACCAGACTCAAAAAGAATCTTGCAGTAATATTAGTGTGGGAGTTTTTGTTCAGGAGCCTAAAAAGCCTTTGCACTCCCCCTACTTCTCTGCCCTGTAACTATCTGTAAAGAATTGCTACATCTTAGGGGAAGTTACAGCCGGGTGCGCTGATGCAAAATTTTTTTTTTTTACTAGTAGATACTGTTAGTAGGAGGCAGGAGCGTGAAACAGGTATTTGTTTATCTGCATAACCAAATCTTAAGGTTCTCAAGGTAACTTTAACAGAGAAACTACTTAGAAAGTGAGTATATTTGTCAGTGTGCCTGCTAATGTGGAGAGTTTTACTGTGTTTTGTGCAGACTGGCATAGTAGGTTATTTTTATGCTTTGAGGTGTGCTAGTATTTAAAGAACGTACTGGCAGTATAGTGAAATAGTAAGTTTTGGACACTCACTAAGGTAGTTTGTGAAGTTGCTGGGAAAGTGCCATTTGAAAAGAAAAATGCACCTATCTCCCTCAAGTACTGTATCTTACAGGACATGTCTTTGCTAGCTCAGCACTTTAACTGTGCTGGTTTGTTCAGGTGTGACTTGAAAAGAGGTGGTTAGGATATTCTGTACTATAAAACCAAATTCCAAGTATCTCTAGTTCATTTTTATTTTTGGAGAAATTTGTAAGTTACAGGTGCAAAATAGTTTCTTTGTTTACTAAGACTTTTCAATTAATCTGTTGGAATCTGCCAGCATGGAAGTTTCATTTTAAGAACTTCTAGCTTTTCTATCCTGGATAACCATGTGTCACAAGTACCTCGAATCCTTGAGAAGAGATTTCCCCTCCCCCCACCCCCACCCTGTTTTCTGGTGTTGATCATAAAAATGACTTCCAACTTGACAATTTCTGGAAGTTGTTCAGATTTCAAAACCTCCAAGTATGGGAGCTTTTGCAGCCTCCCTTAGCAGCCTGTTTAGTGCTTCACCACTCTCCTGGTAAATAATTGTTTTCTCATACCGAGTTTGCATTTCCCTTGCTGCAACTTACGACTGTTGACTCCTGTCCTTTTGCTCTGCATCTGTAAGATTAGTCCGGCTGTCTTTTTTTTTTTTATTATTATTATTTTTAATAAACCTTCACATTAACTAGTGGAAGACTGCAATTAGATCTCTCCCCTTTGTCATCTTTACTTTATAAAACGAGTCAGGGGAGTTTGCAGAGCTAAGTTTTTAAAACTAAATAAAAGGCTTCTGGGTTTTTACTTATAGATGAGATGTTCTGTGTTCCTGCAACACTTTCATCCCTTTTGATTTGTAGCTGTATGATATGCTCAGAATCCTTACTGCTAAAAAGATACTGCACTAGTATTCGTATGTTGTGGTATCTGCATATTTATGCTAAAATAAATAACAGTGACATAGCTGATCATATTCTTACTTGGTCTCAGATTTAACATTTGAAGGGAAGTGAATAGAATTTGTATGTATTAGGATTTTCAAAAACTTTTCAGACAGCAGATAACTGACGAGAGTTGTAATTTAATATTTACACCCTTATTGTTGAAAAAACTGATTGCCCTGCTGTTTTTTAATTACTCTAAACTACAATTTGCTTCATATTGTTACCAAAGATGTACCATCTATAGGCCAAGTGGGAGAATATAGGTTTGTGTTTAGTTAATTTAAGACAATGTCAAATATGCTGAAGCAAGTACTACATACGTTTGCAGACAACCAATAAAGCTAGGATTCTTGTGTGCTAGTAGTAAAGTATGAAATAACTTTAAGAGCTCAAATAGTATATGGTAGTATGTCTGTTTTTGATAGTTGATGTTTATGGTCTGTATGCATGATTATCTGACATCGTCACTTAAATTAATTTCTTTTTTACTTTGAATTTTAGTGATACACTTCTGTTTAGTCATAAATATAATTATTGCTGTTAGAAGTAATTTCCTCCTTAGGACAGCGTTGGTTTGTTATCACAAAATAACATTAAGGTGGCAGACATGCTAGTTTATGTTTATAAATTTAGTTTAATGGTGTAAATTGAAATATACATGAAGTATCTTTTCTGTAATTGTGATTAACTAATTACAGCTGAGACTTTGCACAGGATTTTCTGTAGTGGCAGGGTAGTCCTGTGTGTATAGAAACACACAAACTTCTACTGGTAGTTCACAGCTTCTTTTTATCAAAAGCTTTGCCTTCAAGATGACATTCTTTACATCTACTAAGGTTCAAATTCACCTTTGTGTTTGAACTTATTTTTTTAATCCATCCTGTAGTCTCAGTAGGCTGCCTCTTTTTATGGAGAGCCACCTCTCCTTTTCCCCACGCTTCTTTTTATACACTGCAGGTGGAATTGTGGGAATATCTTTTCTGATACATCTTTGGTTGTTCTGGGTTTAATTTTAGTAGTTGATTCTTCCCTGTCTCAAGCAAGGAAGGCACTTTAGAAAGCTTGCCTGCACAGCTGCCTCGAAAGTGAGCTCTAATACATTGAGTGAAGTGTTCGGCAGGCTCAGAGCAGCAGTTTCAGTTCTCCACAGTACTGCAGAGGAAGAACCTGCCCCTCAAAGTTGTGTGGCAGAGTAGAAAAATCTTTGGTTTCAAAGATTTGGTTTAAGTATGTAAATTCCTGTGGATCTAGGAGTAAAAATAATTTCATTACTCAAAATGACACTTTTGTTTCTATTTTATATTGTTACCAAAGATGTACCATGTGTAACTCAAGTGGGAGAATGTAGGAATGAGTTTAATATCAGTAGTAGTGTGTGAAAATAGTGACTTTTGTATGTTTAGGGAGAGTTGTTCAATCTGTACAAATAATCTGTGGCTTTTTAAAAGCTTTCTCACATTTTTTGGCCATTTTAATGAGCCTGTGTGGTAGACTTACAACAAAAAAAAGTGGAAATTCGATGAGGGTAATCAAGGAGCAAGTAAGTGAATGCATGTAGCCATGTGTACTAGCAGTTGGACATGAAGGGCCTTGTAAAATACAGAGTCAAAAGTAATAATAAGAAAGCCCCAAATACAACAAAATCAACATTAAACTTCATTGCAGTAGAGGTTTTTCATATGCTTCAAAAAAAGACTGATCAGATTCTGAATATGTGACCTGGAAACTTAACAGGGCATAACAAAATGTTTTTGCGTGTGAAATTGAAAAAGGAAGCTAAAGAAGGTGGTAGAGGATAGGGCTGCTAATTTTATATGAATTGAATAATTCATAATATACTTCCCTACTAAATATATGGTCTGACAGCCTGTTTTAATCTGGTGTTGGTTTTTCCACAGGTGGCTACAGTGTCAATGGAGGATCTGGGGAAAATACTTATGGTCGGAAGTCGTTGGGGCAAGAGCTGAGAGTTAACAATGTGACCAATCCTGATTTTACCAGTGTTCCGCATGGGAATCGTGCTTTAGCCACAAAAGACATGAGGAAATCACAGGGTAAGGATACCATAGATTTTCAGGAAAAGAGGATCTCTTTTGGCAACCTCTCTTGTGTTCAGAATATGAAAAGAAGTTCACTACAATTAGGCAATCTATATGGATTTTATTTTTTGTGATATGTGATTAGATGATGTTGATGGAAACTGTCACCTTGTATTTACTGTTCCCTGCATAGGTTAGGCAGATCTCTCGACTTATGCTATCAATCTTTCAATTTTCTTCAAATAGCTTTTGAACCCTTATTCAGGTTAGCCAAATTTGGCAAAGAGATCAAGGGCTCCAAGAAAGAGAATTTGCTCTCGGGTTTGTTGAAAATTGATGCCTGAGTAAAAAGTTGTGAATTAATGAGTCCCTGCTGCAGGAAAACCTGCAACAGTGAGCTCAACCGTTATCTGTTCTCATTCGCCTGCAGGTCAACTAGTCATCACATCATACCAGCTGATTAGTCAGTAGATGTGTACTCCTGAACAAGCCACAATTCGTGCTCCCTCTTGCTCAGCTGAGGATTAGAGGCCAGGGAGGAACTGGAGGCATCATAAGAATGTGGGCAAGGTCTTGGGAGATACAGCGAGAGTAAATCTGGAGTTGCAAGAGCATGCAAGAATGCTGGGCACGTGTTTTTGAGAAAGAAGTCTTCGCTTTTCCCACTATTTGGGTTTAAATCATAGTTGGTTGTTTGTTTGTTTTAAATGAAAGTTGTTCCAAGGATTTTTGAATGAAAATAGAAACTTTGTTATGACTAAGCACTGTCATTTATTGTGTTACTTAGTGTAAGTGGTAGTTGAGCCACTGACAAAACTGACTGCTTTATTCCAGGTACATTATAAACATATAAGGACACAGTGTTTCTCCTCAGGGATTTATGTTTCAGAGGAGACAAAAGGTCAAAGGAGAGTTTTCAGTGTGCTTTGCAGATGGAAGAACTGAGGTGTGAGTGGTGACAAAAGCCTGATCTTTGGAATGGGTTAAACTTTGACTTTAAAATCATGTTCTGGTGTCTTGATATAAAAATTATTCAGTCCTTCCAGTGTCTTAAATTATGTCTATGTAGAGGAAATATAGAATTGTATAATAGGAAACTCTGTGTAAATAATACTTCTGGTAGTGGGCTTGTGAGTGAATTTACTGTTAGTACTGGCAGAAAATTAAGACTGTTCTCGTAGGTACATGCACACCTCTAATCCTTAAAATGTTAGGAACTATAATTTTGGATGACTGAAGTTGCTGCCTATGACTTGTATCCTTCTGTACTTGTCCTGTCCTCTAGATGTCAGATTTCAAGAGTTTCTCCTCTTTAACTGGGCTGTCTTTGTGATTGTTGTAGGTTTCAGCAAGTCATTTTGGTTTTTCATATCTTCTTCAAAATACAGTGGGATTATGTTGCAACAAGATCTTATTTTTTAATTATTTTATATTTTCATGTTTGTTAGTGTGTGCATTAAGCAATTTTTTTAATAGTTGTCTTCTGTGAGTGACTTAGCATGTGGCTGAGACCTTGCTGATTTTTCACAAAGTGGAAGGCATACAGGTGTGTGTTAACTAGTGCTTTGATTAGAATAGCTTTAGTCAGGCTCTTGGTTAGTTTATTCTTTTTTATTTTATTATTTAGGTTATGATTATGGCTCAACAGGCAGCTAACACTTACTCTTTTGGGGAGTAATGCCAATGTTCATCAGATATTAACTGAATAAAAACAAAGCTGCTTTTAGTAGAGTTCTGAACAGTATGTCTTGTTCTAGCAGCAGTGAAATGTGTGTCTCATACCAGTAACCTTGGTGGTGGTAGTTTTATTTATACTGTTCTGGTTTTAGGATTTTTTTTGTATGTAGAACAACACAACCATATTTCAAAATAAATTACAGTTTTCCATAAAGAGACTGCAAACAAAAAGATTAGCAGAGAAGACAACACTAAAAAGTTGCAAGTTGTGGATTTAATTAAATCAAGGCTTATACTTACTCTTCACTTTTCATCTAACACTGAAGAGTTAACCAACATTTTTGGGGACAAGAGGGGGAACTTTTTTAGGGACCTTGCAAAGATTTAGAAAGTCTTTATAAAAAGTTTTTTAGTAAAAATAATTTTCAGTGTTTTCCTAACCACCACATCCTGGTTTGCTCTTCAAGAGCAGTATCTAGTGACCTAACTGAGCTGTGCTGGTGTAGCTGCCCATGCTGAGTGGCAGAGGTCAGTGCAAACTGGGAGTAACAAGAAAAGTGATGTGCACTTTGTGTTACTGGTCCAGGTTAGTGTTGGTAGAGTGCAGCTGTAGGGATGTTGTAGAATAGACTTTTCTTTCTCATGAGGCACATCTGTTGTCTTGGAAAGGAGTGTGTTATGGGGTGGCCAATGCATTGAATTATTCCAGGGCAGATGCAAGTTGCTATTTTGAGATGCTTCATATGTGGACAGTCTAATAGTGAAAAGAGATTTGGTTCAGCTTAAGCTTTCAAGTTACATTCAGTGATGTAGAACACAGTACTCTTCTAGCAGAATAGTTTTCACATGGAATTATTCATGAATAGCAGTTTTTATTTTGTGTACTGTGTTAATTTCCATTGTAACCAAACTTTAAAAGAACTTTCATTCTTGTTTGCCTATGTTTTGTTTCTGAACTATTCCATTTGAACTTTCAAAAAACTTTATTTCCCTGGTCTGACCTTCTACTACTGCCCGGGTTTAAAAGAAAATGGCAGACATGGTACACCCCCAGGCAGGCTGCGTCCTTCCTGGTAGTCCTTTTCTTTCTTCTCCAGGGCTGATTTGGGTGGGTAACTGCGCTGGGTCCATTTTTCTGAAATTTGGCTATGTATTGACCAGTGGCAGGCAAGCCTCGGACTACAGCTGCGAGCTCAGTTCAGGGCAGAAATACAAGGGGATCTTCAGATGCAAGTGATCATCTAGCAGGGATTGTAGTTAGTAGTCTGGCACCATCAGTCAGGAAGACCTCAGATACTGCTTCAGAAGGTGTCTTAGCTGATCGTGATTCCTTGTATGTTTCTCACCCAACGTGGCTTTTCATGGACTTCTGAAGACTGTGGTTTCCAGAAAAGTAAGCGAAAAAGTTAATCCTTCCTAAATGGATATGTATGCCTTAGTCTTCTGTAAAATCAGTGACATCTTAAAAGAAGTGCTCTTCAAGCGTGTCAGATAACATCTCAACATGCCTTGTGTAGTTGTTCTAGCTAGGAACAAAACATAGATTTGATCCTTCAGACTCTTATTGCTATTTTAATGTTTGCTAAGCCTGCCTAATCCTTCAGAATGTCAGGTGTCTTCAAAATTAATTGCTTAAACTGATACCTGGCAAGAAACAGATTATCAAGGCCTATTTTATTCATACTGTCTTTTAAAATTCAAAAAATAAAGACATGAAAATAAGGTTGAGAATATTCCTCATGACTGTAATACAGAAGACGTGCTCTCTTGTAGGTGATGTCATGGCCTATAACAGTTACTGGTCTGTGGGTGGTTTCATAGGATTCTGTAATACACAATGACACAAAAGTTTTTGTTTCTTAAGTTTCTTTGTTACAAGTTACTACTATAAATTACTACTAATAAAGCTATATACTTATGATTAATTACTTATATGCACACCTATATGTATTATTCCTAGTGTTACCAGTACAGCACTCACCAGACTTCTCCCAGGACTGGGGCCAATTGATGACGAAGTCTCACTTCAAAGATGATCTACATCATGGAGTCAGTCAGGTGTCCCCTGCAAGGGTCTGGTCTGTCTAGGAGATCTTGCGTGGCGAAGTTTTTGCAGGGGGAGATCTTGGAGAGAAGCTCCATTTTGGGTAGAAAGCGAATTATTTTTATATTATTAGAGATGTAAGGGGGTGTAGGACACAACCACCTGGAGCCACCAGCAACTTTTACTAACTACTGTTTTTCACCTGGAACAGCCAGTTACTTGTCTGTTGTCTCAGACCGATGTTGACTTTCCCAGTCTGTTATTCCAGCAGGAGCAGCCAATAGCTGTTGCCAATTCCTGCTTTGTCAGGATGTTTTCCACAATTACAGTCTATTTTTCGTCTTTCCAGACAATAAGTTTGTTGTTGCAGTTTCTTGGTTTTGTGCTTATCAAGGGTATCGGGATGTCTCAGATTCTTCGGTACCCAGCTGCCCTTCAAGGATGCTGCAAGTTCCCAGGCCAGGTTCTCAGGCTAGCAGTTCCCAGACATCATCTTTTGTCAGTATTTTTCCATTATAACCTTCCCATTATAACTGGGTTGCCTTTATGGCTGCTCCCATTACATGGCTGATGTGTAACGTACCAGAGGAAAAAAGCTATCAGCAGTTGTCCCAGGTATTCTCAAGAGTCATGGTGACTAAGAAACCCTCACCGTGCTCCATGAATCCTCTAATTGTAATCACTCTGAAACATCTAACATTAAACTTTTCAAAAGAAACTTTGTTTTCTATTTGCAAATGAGGGAAATGAATCATTTATATGAATTCATTGTAATTGGTACCTAAATCAGGTAAACTGAATTGTGACCTTCACTGGTATCAGTATTGCTATTGGTCAACTTAAATGAAATGTTTTCTGAGGAAGATGCTAATTCTGCTGTATTATGAACCACTTAAATCAATAGCCACTGCACCTTTGCACAGTGTATACTTTTGTTCCTCAGTAGAGTAGAAGATCTATTTTCCTTGTCAAAGCAGAACCCTGCTAGCTATCAGAGGACTACTCATAGTCTTCTGCTTGTGCCAAAATGATAGAGAAAATCTTGTTTCTTAGTAGTTGCTTAAGCTTAAATCCAATTCTTTGCTTCAAGAAGCAGCTTGTTTTTTCCACAAGGTTTTCTTTAAATACTATTTGTTAAATTATTTTTGTTTATATATTCATTCAGAAGTCTGACTTAACCTTACCACATTCTTTTTTTTTTTTCTTTTAGTTCTATTTATGTAGAAGGGAACTAAATCCAGGGTTTTGTGTAGAAGTAAAACAGTTCTGCTTAGCTCTGAATGAGTTCTGCCTGAGTGCTGGGCTGTCCACTGGAAAAAATGAAATATTTTGGTAGCTAAGTCAGACTTTACATTTAATTTTCTTTACATTAACTTTAAAACAGGTAGGGATTTTTTTTTTACTTTTTTCTCAAATTGCTATTATGATTTATTGAGTCCACAAATACACACTTCACACAATACAGATATTACTGATCAAATGCTGTAGAGAAAAGAAGTTATTGCCTTTTCTTTTTCAGAGCGATCGTTGTCTTATTCTGACGAGTCTCGACTGTCAAATCTTCTTCGGAGGATTACTCGGGAAGACGACAGAGACCGAAGACTGGCTACTGTAAAGCAATTGAAAGAATTCATTCAGCAACCAGAAAACAAACTGGTCAGTAATTTTTACCTTTCCATAGCACTGGAGTATTTCTCATTTTATAAAACTGTCTTTTTAAAAGACTGAGTATTGGGATATGTCTGCAAGAAATATCTTATATACAAGGAATTTCCTTCCACAACAAAGGAAACTGTATTCCTGAATTGCCTGTCTTTTTTTCTGGCATTCAGGAAATTTTTAATTGCTTGATTACTTATGACATATTGCCTTAAAGCAAACTACTGAATGCATGAGCTGTAGGAATAAATATGGCATGCATGTGTGTTTTCTTGACTGGTCTTAGCAATATCCTCTGGATCCTTCAGCAAGGAGGTAGAGGAAAAAGGAAGTAAAATGTGATGTCTTGTTCAAGAACTGTTTCTGTATTTTAAATTTAAAATATGCAGATATTTATACAGTCTTGTGAATAGCTCATCTTGGAGTTACTTGGCTTTCTAGCTGAACACCTTTGTATGTGGATTCCCTTTTATGGGAAGAGAACAAAATAAGTCTTTGTTTTCATTACATCTTTGGGTTTTTTAATGGGTTGTTGAACTCTAATATCCTCAAGTGTTTTTTAAGGATTTGGGGGTGGAGGGAGAAGTATCCCACTGTGGTATTAAGTTCTTAATGTTACTTTTTTTTTTGAAGTGAAGTATTAAGTGTTTTGTCTGACACATCTCCGCCACTGTTTTGGAGAGCTTAGGAGCTCTCTAAGTATTGAAAAAGCAGGAAGTGATGGTTTAATACCCTGCTACTCATTTACGGGCAGTGCTGTGATATTTCAGTTGTGGGTTATGTGTCTATCCATATTTATAAGAAGTTGGTTCTTTCTCTCATGATATGTTAATTAACCAGTGGTAGTTGTGCTCTTTTCCAAAAGGCCTGACGCTTACACACTGAGACATTGAGACTTTTCTACTCTGTGCACCTAGGTATAAACAGACCATGCACAAGCTTAGCTAATAGTTCGGCTTTCTTCTGAAACAAAATCCGTGTTAACACAAGGGTTTGGGGAATAAATGCTTTCCACAATTATTCCGTGGTTGTTTTTGTTTTCCAATTACTTCCAATATTCTCAATGCATTTTTCCCCCCAGTTTTTTTGTAACTGCATTTTATTTAGGTTTATTGGTATCTCAGGAAACATTGGAATTGCCATTCTAATATCTAACTCAGTGGTGACAAACTTTGTACTTGTTAGTGGTCAGGATGTTAAAAGTTTGTCACTGTGAAACTTTAAACTTCTCCCAGCTCACTAATGAGAACAAGATCGGATGTCAAGTGATATCCGTGATGTCAAGCCTAAAACTTTATAATGGACAGTGTTTAACCTAGCAGTAGCTCCTGCAGTTCTTGACACTATTAAGTGTAGTTTAACAGAGTTCTTTTCATTCTCAGGGTTGAAATGTGTGTTCAACAAAGTAGTAAAAGTCATTAGGCAGTGCTGTTGTCATGTAATGGCATCGTGCTCCAGCTTCTAAATTGTATAGATGCCTCCTCCTGTCTCTCTTGTAGTCTCTTTTGCAGATACCAGGCACATTTTTGAAATCTCCTTGTGAGTTCTGAGGGGCCAAGCATGTGGACCTCTTTATCACCACCCACCAAAGGGTGATGTTGCTCAAAACTTAACAAGAAAAACTAGATTACATCCACTCTGTTAGAGATTAATATCTTTCTGAAGAAAAGAGAATGAACCTTTTTATTAACTCTTCAAGAAAACTTCTTGTTAATATCATATACAGTTGCAGCTGTTGTATTATTTTGCAACTCGACTTACTAATGTGGTTTTATTTTCAGTGCATATTAGGAAAACAAGTATTTCTGGTTATGTTGAATGAGGAGCACTGGTTCATCAATAATGTTTCATTCCCTGAAATAGTGATCCATTTCTTTGAAAGTCAGGATTGCCTAAAGAGAAATTTTAATACTTCAGATTGTATTATCTGATCAATTAAATACTCTGCTGATACAATTGATTATTAGTTTTGGAGACTAGGTCTTCAGTAGATGCTACTGATGAGCTGTATGGTGAGTCTTACATTTGTGATGTAATGTTATCAGCAAGAACTAAACTTAGAACAAACCTTGATAGCAAGCTGCCAGTGTATTTTCGTGGCTACTGTAAATAAATATGAAATATAACTTGTAGGATAATATTGCAGTATTGCTTAATATAGTTCATGCTAGTCTGCAGTGGCCATGGAAAGCATAATAGCATTCTGTTAGCAAACAGAATTGGCAGTGGTGTGTTTAATGTGGCTGTAAACAGGACCTAATTTGCAGAAGTTACGATGCCATTATTATGCTTATGCCTTTTCTGTATCTTATATTATAGGTACTAGTTAAACAACTGGATAATATCCTGACTGCCATTCATGATGTACTCAATGAAAGGTAAGCTGAAAAAACTAAGCAGTTTGGAGGCTTTAAAGAGGGCAAATAATGACAGCGTTAGGTTTGGAATTCAGTATAGACATGGAATGGAGGGGGGAAAGGTTCAAAGAAATTCATTCACTAATTTTGCAATAACTGGGTGGAACTAGGGGAGAGCTAAGACTCTCGTAGGCATATCAACAATACTGTTAGACTGTCCAGAGTACAGTTGAAACAGCGAGAATTTGAATGCACAAGTGTGGCTGTTATGTTGTAGGTAATATGAAGTCTGTCTCACCGATGTTTAATCACCTGGGTGTAGTAGTGCGCTTCTGTGGTTGTCTAGCTTGCAAATTGAACATAAGTGTTTTACAACCTGATCTAATTCATTAACATCCAACTAAGAGCATATGTAGAGGGAGCTCAGGTGTGCCTGGGCTTTTTGATGTTTAGTTCAGTGTTACTACCCAAAGTCGGATGTGTGTTAAGAACTTTATCCCTTGGATAGTGTGTTGAAAGTAGAACAGCCTATTTATTGCACGCTCTTATTCAAGTTGATTTATTCCATAGAAATAATATTTAATAGATTTTTTCAGATTATTAATTTTTATTTTAGCTTCATCACTGCTGCCATTAAGTAGGAGAGAAGCAGCTTCATTCATGCGTATAATTTTCTGCTTTAGAAGATGTTTTAATTTGTTCATGATTTCTTCTGTTCTGCTCTTGTGTCTGGAGATTCCACGTCTTTTTTTTTTTCCTCCCAAAAATACAGTAGCAAATTGCTTCAAGAACTGAGACAGGAAGGAGCTTGCTGTCTTGGCCTTCTTTGTGCTTCTCTGAGCTACGAGGCTGAGAAGATCTTTAAATGGATTTTTAGCAAATTCAGCTCATCCACAAAAGATGAAGTTAAACTTCTTTATTTGTGTGCAACCTACAAAGCACTGGAGACTGTAGGAGAAAAGAAAGCCTTTTCATCTTTAATGCAGGTAAGACTACAAGTTAAAACAGGGTTATTAATGATTTTTCCAGTGCAACGCTTGAATCAACTTTTTAAACTGGAATGAACAATAAATAATGCTATGTTGACATAATAAGTAAGTATAATTACAACTGGAAGGGAACTTTCTGACTGAATGGGATTCTTTGATTCTGAAAAGAATGTCAAGTCTTTGGAGAATGATACGTATTTTGATGTGACTTTTTAGTATATATTGCAGATTCAAGAGGGAAGAACCTTATTGAGACCAAAAAGAGAACTCAAGTGGAATGGTACACAAAACCCAACCTATTGATTGCTTTGTGCTACCTCTTATTTACAATTTCTAACTTGAATTGTAATTAGATCTGAGAGGGAGTAGGATGTGTGCAGACAAATCTGGTCCCCTGGTTCAAGTTTTGGGGTCTGTTATTTTGGGCGTAGAACAACTATGTTCAGGTCTGTGCTCCAATTTAATATTGACTTTACAGAGCCAAAAAGCTTCAGCAGGAGAAGCAGGGACTTAGAACAACTATTTGTTCTGTGGCTAAAAAATTCAAGAAAACGGTGTTCCCAAGCCTTGAACCTGGGTTTGCCATATTTCAAGCAAATGCCCATTTGAAATGATTATTTTCGTGCAGTATATGTGGTGCTTTTTACATTTTTCCTTCCTGCAGAAAGAATATTGAGATGTTTCTGTTGTTTGAATCAAAGTAGTTTGCTAAAAAGTGTTCAACGCTGAATAAATCTGTGTCTAATATTGTAACTTTTTCACGTGTTGTTTTAATGAAGTGAAACTTCTAGTGGCTTTGTTTTACTTTTTAGCTTGTTATGACCAGCCTGCAGTCCATTCTAGAAAATGTGGATACACCAGAATTACTGTGCAAATGTGTCAAGTGCATCCTTTTGGTGTCCCGATGCTACCCACACATTTTCAGCACCAATTTTAGGGTAAGTTTACTTTGTCCTCTGTGTTTTCTTTCTCACGTAGAAATGTTGGTGCAGAAAATTGGGTGGGTAATCTTTTTTCAAAATTGCTTTGCAGGACACAGTGGACATACTGGTTGGGTGGCATATAGATCACACTCAGAAGCCTTCATTGACGCAACAGGTGTCTGGTAAGTTTGGCCAGAGTGTCACTAATGTGGTCTGCTCTGGCTTGCAGATGATGTAGGTTTACCTACACAAGTCTGGTCCTACTGACACGGAAGATGATGTAAAACCAAAATGAGTTTCTGGCTGCATAAAAAGAGACTTTGTTCCTTTTTTTTTGTAGTAAACTTACATTTGCCATTTTTTGATATATCTGGAAAAATGGGATACTTTATTCAGGCTACATTTAAACATCAATTGTCTTGTGTAACTTTCCAACAATTTTAGTAAGGTTATAGATCTTAATATATTCTCTGTGAAAGAATATATTTTCTCCTGTGTACTTCTGGAAGATCTTTGTGGTAAGGGTACTGTACAGGCATTTAAGAAATTGGGAAACTTCTTCCTATAGCTATAGCAGTTGTCTTGGAGTTATTCACAGCAAGTCTGTTATGATTCCTGTGTCATAGTCCTAGATCCTGTCCTTAATGTTTAACTGCTGTGGGACTGAACCTTAAAAATGAATTAGTCAAAGGGAAAAAAGAAGAGAAATACAATTTATACGTATTTCAAAAACTACTTATGTAAAATTTTCATGCAGATGACCTTCTCTTACTTCAGCAACTTTTACCTCAACAATATGCAACTAAAATTTAATTTTTATATGTTACCTTGTTTCCCTGTTTTAATTGCCCTGGTATTTTTATACAGGATGGCTGCAGAGCTTGGAACCCTTTTGGGTGGCTGATCTTACTTTTTCTACCACACTCTTGGGTCAGTTTTTAGAAGATATGGAAGCTTATGCTGAGGTAAACAAGACTTTATGGTATATACCATAGAGTTTATTGTTGTGGATTTCTTAATAAATCCACAACTGTGATTCTTATGGTTATGTTACATTTGTAGAAAATAAAATTATATGGTTTTCCTGGGGAAAAGAGGATCAAATTATGGTGTATACGTAAGGCGTGTACAATAAGGACAACTCTACATGAATCCTCATGAACAACTTAAATAGTATCATAGCCAGGCTTTCAGCCACTGTTGATTGAGAGTATCATGTTATAATAAAAATAAAAACAATTAACCAAACAGGAACACCTTCATTTTTAAAAAGCTGCAGTGAAGACATTTCATGGTCTTTCCTTGGTGTTTTCCCCAATTGTCAAACTTTTCCCAATTGTCAAATTGTTTTTCAGAAGTAGTGACTATTGGGTTAGAGGGATTCTTAATGCTTCCATAGACTAATATGTCTTTTTTAATTTTTTAAATAAAGTAACGGATTATGTTATGCAGGAAATGATGCAGCAGGAACTGACAGAAAACTAAAGTATATTCATTTAACATACTTTGTTTTGACTTTAACTTTTGCTTAGTTAACAGGGTATAGAGTTTATCTCATGCTGTAACTAAAGAAAGGATTTTGGGGGGAGTGTCTCTTTTTCTTAAGCTATATGGCCTCATATGTGTAGATGCTTATAACTAGATTATGCTATATTAGATATGTTAACATGCAGATCCTATAGGTGAAATTGTACTTCTAGCATAATCTGTTTTACTCAAAGCAGGATAAATAATTTGATTTTATTAGTGTACTTATATGTACACCAAGGTATCTGATGGTACGGCTGTAAGAGTTAGGATTCCCAGACCTCTCTGGCAGTGTCAAGCCCACAGAAACCTGCGCTGCTGTGACTGTAGGCACGCGGCTGAAAGTGATTAGTTGGTGCAGTAAGTCGCTGCTTATCAGCTTGTCTGCTCAACTGGACAATGTGCGTATTCGTAGTCACGGAAGAGTTTTAAGATAACATGTGTTAACTTAAATCACGGAGGAGGTGATTCCAGCTAGTGTGTTTTTATCTCACGGTGGGGTAGACCAAGGCTATATCTATACTAATGAGATCAGCACTTCTGGGAATGCTCCCAGGCACTGATGCCAGCTGGCATGAAGCAGCCTGCTAGTAAACTCATGGTCTCCAGATCAAGGTAGCTGCATGTAAACAGTGTGATGGGAACGGCCACTCGAACATCCTGACTCCAGTTTGTGGGCGGGAATTGTTTGGGAGAGTGGTAAAAGTGTGCAGACAACTGTTGTAACAGTGCAGCAATATGGATGGTCATGTTCCAGGGGCCAGGAACATCATAAGTCTGTGTTTTCATTTACAAGATACAGTCTGAGTACTCTGTTTCAGTGACTAAACTAATGAGCAGCAGCTTGTTACTGCTCTGTGACTTGCTCATCATCGTTGTGTGCCTATATTCCATCTTTGTATGTATGTGAAGTTAGAGATACTGGATAAATATGCCTATAATTGGATAGTATCTATAACATGTCTGGAAAATAGATATAATTGAGTATTTTCAATCTCGTATCTTGATCTTTTACACATGTATTATAACTGTTAATGATGTGAACTGATATATAAAACTCATGTGCTGTAGGACCTCAGCCATGTGGCTTCTGGGGAATCGGTAGATGAAGATATTCCTCCTCCTTCAGTGTCACTACCTAAACTGGCTGCACTTCTTCGGGTTTTCAGTACTGTGGTGAGGAGTATTGGGGAACGCTTCAGCCCAATTAGAGGACCACCAATCACGGAAGCATATGTAACTGATGTAAGAGTTGAAGTTTTCCTTTTTGGTTTTGTTGCTGACATGATTTATCACCGTATAATGATGCTATTCACTGTTGACTTGATTTAGGTTTTATGAATTTTACATGAATGTGTATATACTCAGCTTTAAGCAAATGTATTTTCTTGAAGAAATATGTTACAAGAATTTTACTAAATATTAAGGTATAGACTGTGATAGTGGCACATGAGTCATATATAGCAGAAACTAACTTTTTTAGACATTCTAATTTCATGCAGCTAGGTTCATGCTTGTGTTCATGTCTTGGTAACCATAATGTTACCATTTATTCAAATTGCTATGATGCTACAAAAACTGAATGCAAATTGAATTGGATTTTATAAAATGTAGGGGTGCTTTTATTCAGGCTGAAATTATATCTATCAAATCTGATGGCAAAGTCCTTTTGTTCTAAAGTATAGTATAGGATGGTGTAAACTCAGAATAAATGTAATATGCTAAGTAGCTGCTATACTTCTGTAACAGGACCTGTAGAATGTGTGAATGATTAAAAAAAAATAAAAATTAAACATGATAGAAATACTTGCAGTCAAAAATCTTGTTGTTGCTGCATTACCTGCACAGCTGGAATTTATGCCCCTGCAGAGTTCTGTGAGGGACAGAACTTCTTGGGTAAATAAGTGTATGGATTTCCCAATTAAAGCCAAGACAGTTATGTAACTTGTTTCTTAATCTGGAGAAGATTCTTGTGACACAAGCTCAAGAAAAGAAAACTAGTCTGTTTTTTACAAGAGGAGTTCTGTTGACATCAGTTGGAACTGAACAGAATTCTGAATAATAAATTTAGGTTTTCTAAGTCTTTGCAGGTCGTCAACTGAGTAGGAAACCAAGCAACTGAAGTTTCGGGTTTTTTTCTTATACATCTGAAGTGTAATGCCCTGATGTGCGTTATTCAAAATACTCTATTGACAGAATTTACCAAGCTGCAGAGTAGGCGATGGGACAGGATATAAAATGCATGTGAAGATAATTAAATAACATACAGTCCTTAACTCTTCTTAATGGAGTTTAATTTAGGTGTGTTTTTAATTTTCCAGGTTCTGTACAGAGTAATGAGATGTGTGACTGCAGCAAACCAAGTATTCTTTTCTGAAGCCGTGCTTACAGCTGCCAATGAGTGTGTTGGTGTTTTGCTTGGCAGCCTAGATCCAAGTATGACCATACACTGTGACATGGTCATCACATATGGATTAGATCAAATGGAAAATTGTCAGACTTGTGGCACTGATTATATCATTTCAGTCCTGAATCTGTTGACACTGGTTTGTACTTATTTTTATTACTGCAACTTTACCATTGGAAAATATTATTTTCTGAGCAACCTTCCTTTTTTTGTGTGTGTATTAGATAAATATTTAAAACTCTTCTCTTCCTGATCACAAGCAAGAAATTCCTCTTCTAAATGCTTGTGTTCTTTTCTGTAAAGCTTATGCTGCTAGCTTGTTTATACATTTGGCTTGTCGATAATGTGGCGTTTAGTTTTAGCCTGAGTGTTCGTGTTTTGGTTTTTGTCTGTTTTTTCTTCTTTTTCTCCTTGTCTGGCTTGGCTGTTGAACAGGGCTCTTCTCTGGCTTCTGCAGATAACACCACCTGATGAATTTCAGAATCTTAGTGCTTAATACGTTCTAATTATCTACTTATGCTATGATCTAGGAAATCAGACTTCTTCAAAACATAGCTCTTAATGTGTAGGCCACAAACTCTTAAACCCACATTGATCTAAATTAATCGTGCAACGTTCTCTCTCAGCTGTGCTGTTAAAGCCTGAAAATAACTAATTCTCTGAATGTGAATTTGGGAAAGCAAATACAAAATACTTGTATCGCTGGGAAGCTGGTTTTGCTAAATATAGTGTATACAAGCTGGAAAAACAGTATTTTAATCTTTAATAATCTGTTCTAATGAAAATTAATTTGGATAGTTAAAGGTATTCATAATTTTGTTTTTCTTATCCTCAGATTGTTGAACAAATAAATACAAAACTGCCATCATCATTTGTAGAGAAATTATTTATACCAGAGTCTAAACTACTTGTTCTTCGTTATCATAAGGAGAAAGAGGTAAGAATAGGTGACTTCTGCAGGTGTATTACAACAGCCTTCATGCATTTCTTAGAATATATTTACTAAGCTGTAAAACTTTGTTCACCTTAAATATATTTTTTTATCTAACTATGTATCTATGAAACTTCTGAAAAGGCAGATGTAGCAAGTTCTTGGTTTTGGCATTTAGGTTTGAATTGGTAAATTGACCATCATACCAGATAGAGAAGTCCTTAGTGGATGTGGCTTTCATACTCAGCATGTTATGTGGATGATCCAGAAAGTAATTAATAGATCTGTAAGTAAGTAGCACTTAATTACAGAAAACTGAAGATAGGTATGTGCATCAGACTAGGCTATTCATAGATAAAGCAGCATAATTTTAAATTCTACGTTGGTGATTAATATGTTTTATGATTTCAGTCTAATCAGTTATTACTGTAATTATTTTATATTCTCAAGGTTGTTGCAGCAGCCCTTGCTGTATACCAAGCCGTATTGAGCCTGAAGAACATTCCTGTTTTGGAGACTGCTTACAGGTTGATTCTAGGAGAAATGACCTGTGCTCTAAATAGTCTTCTCTATAGTTTACATCTTCCTGACGCCTGTTCTGAAATCCAGCATGACTCTTTCAAGAAGCATATATTAAATGTGGATAATGCAAAGTTTGTTGTTATATTTGACCTCAGTGCTCTAAGTACTATTGGAAATGCAAAAAACTCATTAATTGGGGTGAGTAAAAATCTACAGACAAAGTTTGTGTAATAAGTATAAGAACACTCTTTTACTTAAGATATGTCGTGATGTATTTCACCAGTAGTGCACATACGTATAATTAAAATGATCATATTTGCTTTCCAACTTATGTTATAGAAAAATTTCCAGTATTACAACTTAGGGGAACCAGAATGGGTGGATTGTACCTTTAGTTGGTGCATAATGAAAAGCAGTTTTTAGGGAAGAGCGTCTTGTCAGGGTTATTCATGGATTGTTTCTAAGATTGTCATAGTAATTCTTGAAAATCAAGACTCATGAAAGCAGCTTTAGTGTGTCCTCTTTTAGTATATCTGGAACACTTGCTCCAGATAAAAAGAAACTGCTTTTAACAAGTTGTTTGAAAAGGGGAAAGAAAATAGTTACAGTTAAGGTCAGAAAATTAATAGTGTTATATCCCTTGGGAAGAAGCAAACCACGATAATTAATGGTATGGAAACTACACTTAAAAATAGATCTTATTTGTTATGTTTCTTTGCTTATGTTGCAATTGTTTTATAGATGTGGGCCCTTTCACCGACTGTGTTTGCACTACTGAGTAAAAATCTGATGATTGTTCATGGTGACATAGCAGTTCATTTTCCTGCTGTCCAGTATGCAGTACTCTATACGTTATATTCGCACTGTTCCAGGTATGAAGTTTACTAATACATCAGTATTTTAAGAGCCCTAGGATGGACTGATCTGGATAAATATATTTTTGGAGGGATGAATTTAAACAGGCTATTAAGTTTTTGCCCAAACTTCCCTAATCAGCTTTTACTTTCATTAATTGCAGGGAGTCTCTATTTCAGCCAAGAAAGCATATCCTGGGTTAAAATTTGGCCCTTTATTCAAAGGCAGATTAGAAGTCTTGTGTTTGAATAGAGATAACTGAGGGAGAACTCTACTGAATGTAAATAAGGAAAGAGTATTTACTATTTTGCTTACTGTGAGATCTAGGAGAGGTAATGAAGTGTAAACAACAGATTTAAACATGTTTTGGACCTTATTACTACAAAATGTTGTCAAACTAAGGGAATATACTAGTTTAACTGCTACTTTTTACATTTCTTGCTTTTTGTGATTTTTCACTGAGTGTTTGATACCAGCCAGAGTTAAAGCCAGGTTACTGGGCTGCACGGATGGATGTAAAATTGTAGCTTTGTTCTTTTAGGCCAGGGATCAAAATACTTGGGTTCTGATATAATGTGGTTACTGTGTGGGTGTATGTTAACTTTTGCAGCTGGGTTATTTGGTTGGGTTTGTTTTGGGGTATTCTACTGTTTATTTTTCCCCCTTCCTGTATACTTTAAGGAAGTATCCCTAATCTTGGGGTGTTTTTATATTTTGTTTTTTGTTGCCTTTTCAGGCATGACCATTTCATATCCAGTAGCCTCAGTTCTTCCTCTCCCTCTCTGTTTGATGGAGCAGTTATAAGTACTGTAACCACAGCAACAAAAAAACATTTCTCAATCATACTAAACCTTTTGGGGCTACTGCTTAAGAAGGATAACCTTACTCAAGATACCAGGTAACTAACATTTTCGTATTCATTAGGAGATTTTTTTTTTTCCAGTAGAATGCGTTAATTCAGAAACCAGGATAATTTTCATCTGTAAAACTTGGGGTAAATTTAACCAGTCAATTTGGTTCTTGTGAAACATTAATAATGAAATACCTGTGGAAAAAGTAGCTCATTTTTATGTATGAAAACTAGAAAAATTGAAACCATTGTGAAATCTATACAGTAAAAGCAGAGCTATCAAACTTTACTGAAAAACAGTTTTTGCTCATGGAAAGTACCCCTTTACAATAGGTACGATCCTGTATTACCAAAATGCTGTGAAAGCTGGGAATATTTTTAATGTTGGAAAACCTTTTGTTTCAAAAATAGGAGTTATGGTATGACACTCATTTGTAACATGAAGTAGTTTGTTATATTGAAAGATAATCTTCCTGTAACTGTACAGAGTGACTAATAACTTTGGTTTTTTGAAGGAAACTACTTATGACATGGGCTTTGGAAGTGGCTGTCCTGATGAAAAAATCGGAAACATATGCACCGTTATTTTCACTCCCGTCTTTTCATAAGTTTTGTAAAGGACTTTTAGCAAACAGTAAGATATCGCATACTTTTAATAATTAACTGTCTTTTACATGGCATAGTTAAGTACATAAGTGACCCTGTCGTATGCCATTGATAGCTGTAGCTATACTTGTTTCATTTACTTTTAGGGATGCTTCCATTTTTTTATTGTGCAAAAACTTACACTTTCCTTCTGTAATTTTTCTCAAACTAGGTATTACTTACATAAATAATTGTTTTCTTAAAATAATATTTGTGATTTTGAAATTGATCAACCAAAAATGGGTGATGTGCCAGATCCTGTAAGATTGCATTTTATTTTATCAAAAGCAGAGGAACCATTCCGTAATGTGATGTATTGTTTTGGATTTCCAAATAACCTGGAAATAGAAGTATGGGAACAAATACTTTTCATAGCCTAATACTAGCAAAAGCATTAACTTTCCAAGGCCAGGAGTTACTAACTTTACCATAGTTCTTACTATGTCTTACTAAGTTCTTACTAAGTCTTACTATTCTATATGTGTCGTGTATAATGCCAGTGTATGCAGACTGTCAGCCATCAGAAAAGGCCCACGAGTAACATGTAACACCAGTGACTTTGTTACTAAGCATTTACTTGTTATAGGAAAACCAGTCAACTAAATCAAGATAAGTATTGGTTAAAGCTTGTGTCTCCATCTATGAGCTATACTGTACAAATGTCTCTAGATGTTCTGCCACAACCAGAATAATGTGTAACTTACATAATTCTAGCAAGAGTAACTTTTTTTTTCTTTCTACTCCTTAATTCAGCGCTTCTGGAAGATATGAATATTTGTCTTCAAGCATGTAGTAGCCTCCATGCCCTGTCTTCCTCCCTCCCAGATGACCTTTTGCAAAGGTACTTGCACAGAATTCTGTATATTTGAATTATGCTGTTAATGGAAATGTTATGACCTTTTTTTCCTTTTTGATCATGCAGGTGTGTTGATGTGTGTCGTGTTCAACTAGTACATAGCGGTGCACGTGTAAGACAAACTTTTGGAAAACTTTTGAAGTCAATTCCTTTAGACGTGGTGTTGAGGTAAGTCATTTACATTAACTTCAATAGAGAGAATGGTTTGGTTTCTTCAAAGAAATTTATCTGAAGAATAATGCTAGCCAAGTATCATTGTATTTTCTTAATTTGAAATCATAAAGCATGGCAGTATCTTGCTGTATCTTCTGCTGTTACAGGCTTAAGAACAGTAGGTTGTACAAAAATTAATTAACAAATTTGATAAACTGTGCAGCATTTCTTGCAGCAAAATTGAATACTTGTAAGGTCCATGTTATCCAGAGCTTCAGCAATATTATGTCCTGCAATTTGTCTCAAAGACCTGAACTCTTAAAGCACTTTGTCTTAATACCAAAGAGTATACTTATTTCAGTCATTACATATATATATATATACACACACGTAACTTCTTTGCACATTTTTTGATTTATTCAAGTGCATTATAGCATGGCTTGGTTTTTGTGGTGTTGTTTTTTTTTTTTTCCCTCCCCTCTTCCTGCAGTAACCGTACCCACACAGAAATACAAGAAATTTCTTTGGCTATAAGAAGTCATATGAGCAAAGCTCCAAGTAATACATTCCACCCGCAGGATTTCTCTGATGTCATTAGTTTTATTTTGTATGGAAACTCTCACCGAACTGGGTAAGAACTTCTTTTAAAACTGAAATTCATGGATATTGAATTCATAGTGAACAATTCCATACTATCTCTAGTTTAAAATTTTTAATTATCTCTACATTGCTTTACCTTCAGTCTTTTTTTACACTTATCTTAAGCATTTATAAATATCTTTAAATACACGTTTTTGCATATTTGCATACGTACATTGCTGATTGGAAGTAATCCTGAGAGACTTGTTTGATAGCAATAGGTAGCTGAAGTGTGTGCCGTATAAACTTGCTATCGCATGGACTTATGTTATTGTACTGATGTTTTCTTTCAGGAAGGATAATTGGTTAGAAAGACTGTTCTATAGCTGTCAAAGACTAGATAAGAGAGATCAGCCAACCATCCCTCGTAATCTGTTGAAGACAGATGCAGTCCTTTGGCAATGGGCGGTTTGGGAAGCAGCTCAGTTTACTGTTCTTTCGAAGTTGAGAACTCCTCTGGGTAGAGCCCAAGATACATTTCAAACAATTGAAGGTAATGTAAAGAATATAATTTATTTTCATGGGATTTTTTTGTAAGAGATTGTGCAGCAAAGAACTTCATGTCCAAGGCAAGAAGCACAATGGCTTTATTTTTCAGTGATGATAGATTTTTTTTTTTTGGCTTGTTTTTGTCTGACACATCAAGTGCAATGGCAGAAGAACATTCGCGTAATTACTATAAACTTCTGAGTGATTTTACTTTAGCATTGCTACCCTTTGACATACTTAAATAAAATATTGTCTGGTAACTTTCTTTTTCCATTTTGCTAAAATGTGTAGGTATTATTAGGAGTCTTGCAGCCCATACATTAAACCCTGACCAAGACGTTAGCCAGTGGACTACTGCAGACAATGACGAAGGACACAGTAGCAACCAGCTTAGGCTTGTTCTCCTTCTACAGTATCTGGAGAACTTGGAAAAATTGATGTACAATGCTTATGAAGGATGTGCCAATGCCCTCACCTCTCCACCCAAGGTTTGCCTGTCTTACAGTGCTGATATTGCTTGAAACAGTCGATTGAATAACAGTGTTTTCAGGGTTGTTCAGGTCTTAACCGTGAGAACATGTTCCTAGAGAACACATGAAAACAGGATTTATTTCTGGAGTACCAGCTTCTATAGTGGTACAAATCAAGCAAGTCTGTAGTATCTCTAATTAGTGGCAGTCACATATTTGTAGATTGTCAGCAGTCCTACTATAAAGTAACACTATTATTTGAGGCTTTAAATTGCTTTTTGAGGAATATAGTGATTATTTATAAACAACATACCCTTTGTGTAGCTCCAACTGCAAAACATTCTTTGCTGTTGAAATAAGCTGTTTAATTACTAGACTATGACATGACAATAACATATAATTTATAGTCATTTCATTTCAAGATTTTTAGCTTGCCAGTATGCCTGGCCAGTTGCGTGCTATGCATGATTTCAGACCATCTGTTTTAATAAAATTCAAGATGCAGAATTTTATCTCTTTCTTCATCTCTGAATTGAAAACTCAACTGGAGAAAAGAAACCTTGATTGTTATAAAAGAAACTTTGATTGTTATAAATATTAAGTACTTAATGTAACAATTTTGATTCATATGGAAGAATGGTAGTGTAAAACTTCATCTTTTCTGTCTTTAAAGGTTATCAGGACATTCTTTTATACTAATCGTCAGACGTGCCAAGACTGGCTAACACGGATTAGACTTTCCATCATGAGAGTTGGATTGCTGGCGGGCCAGCCTGCTGTGACTGTCAGGCATGGTTTTGATTTACTCACAGAAATGAAAACTAATAATAGTATCTCTCAGGTACTGTCTTTTCAGACTCTGTAGACTATTGCAAAAATATTCCCATGATCTTCTAAATGACCTAAGCTAAGGCAATCAGTGGTCTATAAGAGACTGTGTTATTTAAAGCCGCATTTTGAACTCCTACTTCTGTATTGACAGGCTTTTGTGGTTAAGTGATACTGTAGCTTGGAGATAGGATGTACTGTATACATGTGGTCAAATACTATATGTAAATGAATGCTATAGTTTGTTCACAGTTTGACTTGAGCAATTTCTTTTTATACATCAGTTTCTGCTTAAACCTTACGAAACTTCTCTTGTATTAGCGTGAGGCCTTCCCGAGCTTGTGGTAGTGTGGTGTCTTTGCTTACCTGTGGGTATGAGCAGGAGGGGGATGTATCAAGAGGGTATCGTTCGTCTTTAAGTAACTAGCAGATAAGTGCAGGGTGTGAATGGGTATAAAGTGGTTAAGCCTTTTTAAAAAGGTTGAAGAGTTTCTTCAGTACATGACTTGATTTGCTTAAATATTTTAACAAACAAGGTTTGCTGGATATTTATTGCTTTTCTGCTTACGAATTCCTGTATAGGTACAGACCATCACATAGTGATTGCTAACTATTGACATTCAGGCTGTGAATTCACAGCGTACACTCTTCCCTTAGCTCCCCTGCTTTTCCAAAAGCAGTGTAATGGGTGGACATGCAGAGCACTTCATTTGTAGGTGCATATAATGAACTACTGCTTTACCATTTCCAAGTGTTTAATCAGGTATATAGCTCTTAATTTATATGAGATTTGTTAAATAAAGCTTTTGATTTGGTTTTAGGGAAATGAATTGGAAGTGACAATTATGATGCTGGTAGAAGCATTATGTGAGCTTCACTGTCCTGAAGCTATTCAGGGTATCGCTGTCTGGTCATCTGCTGTAGTTGGAAAGAGTCTTGCCTGGATCAATTCTGTAGCTCAACAAGCAGAAGGGCGGTAAGTTTTCTCAGATAGCTGGATATTACAAACTTCGACATTTTTTTGCTTCTTATGGACAGTTCTACTTCTGAATCTTTTAAATTGTGGTGTGAATCAAGGCTACTGATTTAATTTCCCTGTCAATTAAAGTCATTGTGGCTTTTAGAGACACATAATGCATCCAGCATTTTTAGATATATATTTCAAATTCTAGTTTTAATTAATTACCAAGACTTAAACACTACTGGTGTTCCTAACCTGGTTTTTTGTTGGTTTTTTTGTACACAGCAATACTATCTTCACATTGTTTTTAGTTTTCCATTGCAAAATATTATTAATTTAAATATTTTCTAATTAAGTTTCTGACCAATGGTGTGATCTGATTATCTGCCACAGTTTGCCAAGAGAGGGAATCCAAGGGAGATGCTTTGCAGTTTTAGTTCAGCTTTGAAAAAGTGGCTTCTGTGTGTATTGAAGTAGAATCTTTGGCTGCAGATACAAATAAGTGGGTCAATGTTCCAGATAGGGTATGCCTTCATTTTGGTGTTTTCATCTCCTTAAAGGAATACATCCTTTATTCTGTATGAAATGAAAAAGGGACACCTTTCGTTACTGACATATAAAAAAACCCCAAACAAAACAAAAAAAATGGGGTTTTATGTTTATAACTGTTTTTCTCATTTGTGTAAGATTCCTTAAAATAATTTGCAGCTTTGTGATACACGAGACGCTTCTCGGGAATGTCAAGTTTAAATTGTGAATTGTTGCCCTAGGCACAGTTTTACAATCCTCTATTAAATGATGCATAGTTAATCACTGTTCAGCTTTACTCATTCAGGTAAAAAGTGCGACAGTCAAATAGAAAACTCATTCATCTTCTTCAATCTGTACTTAAAACCTGAATGGAAAAGCTTTTGTACTGTGCTATAACCTGGAAATTCAGCCAGTAAACTTGTATTCTATGTTAATGCCTTTCTCATGCTGAAGGTGACACGTGAACTTTTTGAGCATTGTGGTAAAGAAATGTTTACAATATAGTCTATTTACAGAACCAGTTTTCTCTTTTGGTAAAATGCTAACTAAGATATTAAACCATTTAAGGTTTGAAAAAGCTACTGCGGAATACCAGGAGCACCTGTGCTCCATGACAGGAGTGGATTGCTGCATAACAGGCTTTGACAAAACTGTTCTGAAGTTGGCCAATTCAAACAGTGTGAATAATGCCAGCCCAAAGCATTCCTTGAATGGTCAGTAGTTATTGATTTCTTTTGAACAGAAATACAATTTTGTAACTGTATGTACATAAAATTAGAACACTTAGTGATATAGCCATGGTAATGACAGTGTCTGATTCTTAAATCTGAAAACCTGTTTGTCTGCAGTTAAACTGAATCAATTAATGCCATTGAAACCAATGTTATGTGTAGATATGAGGGTTTGCAGTACTGAGGTCTAGCTGAATGAAAGTAAAAATAATAGGTAAAACGTAATTTACTAATGTATTTCTAAATTATTTTAGATCCTCATAACTTAAGGTTTTTATGACATAATTGTACCATAAATGCACTAGTTACTCAGAGTTTTTTAACTACTGAGACTTTGTTTCAGTATTCCGTTTCATCTTTGAAAAGGGACCTTCTTTGTTCCTAATTTAGTTCTTCTGTGTTCCTGTTTTGATGCTTCTTTACAGATATGGACTAAATTTTTCCAACACCTCCTTTGGAAAGGTTCTTTTTTTAAAAAAAAAAATAGTGAAGTAGAAGAAGAATACTGGAAATGCATAACTACTTCATTTTCTAAAATTCAGTGTTTTTCTTGACAAAAGACATAGAAATTACATTTGAGTAATAGAATTGCTATTTAAAAATATATAAGCATAAATACATATTTAAGTACATATACTTTTTTTTTGTTTCACAGGAGAAACTAGAAAAACTGTTCTGACTAAGCCAAGTGACTCTTCACCTGAAGTTATAAACTACTTGGGTAACAAAGCATGTGAATGTTACATTTCCATTGCTGACTGGTCTGCTGTTCAGGAGTGGCAAAATATGGTCCATGACTTGAAGAAAAGCAATAGTAATACCTCAATCAATCTGAAAGCAGACTTTAACTACATAAAGTAAGGATATAATTAATTTGTTCAACAGTACCTTAAAGTTCAGTATCTTAAAACTGAAATTTTAAAGTTTTTATGGATTTTAGAAACTGGATGTCATTGAAGTAGAGGTGTGATAAGAAGGAAGTTGTGTTCTTGGGAGGGAGAAATCTTGGCCATGATATTTACTAGCCATACAGATAAGTAAAGAGGTAACATTGTTCTAAACAGTTACTGTGGCTTTCTGACAGCTGAGGTTTCTTAGTATTCAAGAAAAACATCTTTTCACTGAAAGTAAAAAATATTAAATTTATTCTATTTTCTATTGGCAGAAGATGCATCCTTTTGCACAACTTAATAATAAAAAATAAAATGCCTGTCAGTGGTACAGTTCTTAAAAATATTTCAATTCATTAACCTAATGTAAAAAGTATATTAAGGAGGTGGTCTTGGCTACTTAAATTTTTTTGTTTATTTAAATTGAATTCCGAATTGTAGTTTGTGCATTTATTTCCTAACCCTTGATATTTGTCTGGTTCATGAAAAAATATTTGTGACATTGAAATAGTCCTTCAAGGTTTAAGGGTCCTTTCTGTTTCATTTGACAACTTGATTACTTTTCCATCCCTGTACTATTGCGGTAAACCTCATAAAATCCTTCTGGCTGAAATGTTTTGACTTGAAAATAAAAGCACAGGAGGAAGCTTTGAAATAAAATCTTGCAGTCCTGAAAAGATGACTACTTCTGTCAGAGAAAGGGGACTGCCTTTTTCTTACTGCAGCAACTCAGTGCTGTGCAGTTAATCCATTAGGAGAGTGAGTGCTTGTCATGAATGTGAAAATGTGTCATTTCTGAATGTTCATGTTTTTGTAAACTAAACCCACTGTACTTCTGATAAACATAGCAAGTACTTGCTGTGTTATTGCAGAGGTTTGGTCGTTTTGGTTGGTTTCAGTTAGTGTTCATCCAGGTAATTACTGGAAGTAAGATAACCTATCATCAGGAAAATCCTGTAAAGAGCTCCTGAGGATGCACAGCATTTTGACTCTTCTGCTCCTGAGCAGGCTGAGAAGGAACTCACTAATAATGAGGATCGAAATAATTCAGCAGAAGGGGGAGTTATCACATGCTGAATATTTTTTTTGTCTTTTCTAATGCAGATACTTAGATAATTCCTTCTTCAGTGGATAGTAACAAGAATATTGAACCTTTGAGTCTTCTGTTTTCTGAGTCATCAAGCCTCTTAACCTTTCAATGCCTTTTTTGTGTAGTTCTGTAAAAGTCTATAATGCCCAAATTATTTCTTAAGCTAGAGCAATAGAAAAAAAAATTAGATAATACAAATTTATATTGCTTAACAGCCTGAAGCAGCAAATTTATGACCTGCACAATATTCCAGTATTTCTGGAATTTTGGTTTCACGTAAACTGCAGAGTTGAAACCATGGCCTCATGAAATTCTGCCCCAAAACTTACTTTTCTGTGCATAGAGGGGAGAAGAAGGTTTGGGGGTTTTCTTTCTTTGTTTTTAAACTCTTCCAAAGTCAAACTTTTTCTTCCTGACAATGGTAGAAGAATATTATGTATAGTGTGATGATAATATAAAAAGCTTCATAGCTGGAAAGGTGTGTTTTCCTTCCACTTGGATATTGAATTTATCCATTCAGTGCAGTACTATTGCCTTTTATTGATCTGTATGGAAATTGGGATTTTTGCTTAGAATTAATAAGTGCTCTGTAGCATTTTAAGTTAGGCTTAAGTCTTTCTTTTTTGCTGTATAAGATATTTAGCAACTGGAATGAAGTCAGAAATGTGAAAATAAAACTATAAACATTGAATTGCAGATCTTTGAGCAGCTTTGAGTCTGGACAACTTACTGAATGCACTGAACAACTAGAATTATTACCAGGAGAAAATATCAACCTACTTGCAGGGGGATCCAAAGAAAAAATAGGTATAAATGCATAAGTTAACATTACTTCAAGTAGAAAAGTAAATACTTATTCACGTGTCTGCCTTTCTAAATGACAGTCTGAAACTTCTGAATGCAGTTTGCTGTGTTCAGTGGACAGACTGTAACCTTTATGATTCGAGCTTCATAATGATTGGCAGTGGTCATTCTAAGTGTTGATACAAGTGTGTTTTCTGGAGTTAATGTGTTTGTTTATAAGTAATCTATCATCGGTTTCTAACATGAATACATACACATATATTAAATACATATGTTAAAGGACTTTTTTTCTAAAATTCCTTGTTCTCAAGAATGCATTCTCAGACGGTTACACTTGATAAAATTTGGCAGTTCTAGTTGGTTTCAATTGTTTAATCTCCATGTAGACATGAAGAAGCTCCTTCCTAATATGCTAAGTCCTGATCCAAGAGAACTTCAAAAAGCAGTTGAAGTACAGCTTTTGAGAAGTTCAGTATGTCTGGCAACAGCTGTAAACCACATAGAACAGGAGCAAAAGTGGCAGTCAATATCTGAGTAAGTTGAAATGTGCTATGAATGAATGTAATATACTGTGAAAAGCTGTTCTAGTTTGTTAAACATAACTTTGTGAAAAGCGTACTCTTATTTGTACTTCAGCATCTATGGTAGTTTACTACCAGTTTTAGCTTCTGTGAGTTATAAGCTTACTGAGGAAAAATAAGATGCTTTTTAACTTGGAGATTATGCAGTTCTTTGAGCTGATAAAGTACTGCTTCTTATCAGTTTAATAATAAAGTATCATACTATAACTTGTACGTGATAGTGCAAGATTTTCTTATCTCTTTGAAGATGTTGAATTTGCTTTTTCTTCAGTAATTTTGGTATCACTGTTTACTCTTAAAGTCTAACAAAAATGACTGTTCTGATTCTTTTATTTCAGAAATGTTATTAAGTACTTAAAGCAAACATCACGAATTGCTATTGGACCTTTAAGACTTTCCACGCTCACTGTGTCTCAGTCTTTACCAGTGTTGAGCACTCTTCAGTTGTATTGTTCTTCTGCTTTGGAAAACACTGTATCCAACAGGCTGACATCAGAGGTATGCCTGTGTGTTTAAAACATAAATTGGAGTAATGTCTTTCTGCATGTCATGTCATGAAATATTGAATATAGAACATACATTAATTGTTTTGACTGTTGTTAATCATACTGTAAAAAAACTCATTTAGTTTTCTAACATGCCTCGGTCCAAGTTTTTTTTAAATGTGCATCTCTGTTGGACTTCTTTCTATAGTTATAAATACACCATCTCTTCCAATCGCTTATAGGATTTTTAAGGTTTCATTGGTAG
Source organism: Anarhynchus alexandrinus (assembly GCA_008711295.1). Taxonomy (NCBI): domain Eukaryota; kingdom Metazoa; phylum Chordata; class Aves; order Charadriiformes; family Charadriidae; genus Anarhynchus; species Anarhynchus alexandrinus. The sequence continues at coordinate 1,626,826 of VUYV01000019.1, forward strand.
TTGCTTTTTAGAGAAGTGTTGATATATTTCTACGTTGTAACACTTACTCCTACAATACCCACATGTAATTTACTTTAAAAGTAATTTTAAAATATTTATCAGAAAACAATTACTTCAGCAATTAAAAACTCAATGTCAAACTTCAACCAGCATGAATGATCTAGTTCTAATTTCTAATCCTGTTGTTCAGAAAAGAGTTCTGCTTGATTTTCAGCTATTCTTAGTGCTGTCCTCTCAAAATCAAGCATGTCTTTCTAGAGTTGCATAAAATGTATTTGTTTTGTTAGTTAACAATAAAGAGTGGCTACTATAGAAATATTTCTCTGCAGTAAACGGTCTTTGGTTTTGATAAATGATAATACATTTTAGTGAAGATGTCTCTGACAGCTACGCAACTTCTATGCCTCTTTCAGGACTGTCTCATACCTCTCTTCAACGATGCTTTGAGGTCATGCAAACAGCATGATGTAAGGCCATGGATGCATGCGCTGAGGTACACAGTGTACCAGAATCAATTGATGGAAAAACTTAAAGGTATATAAGCTCTTATTTTAGTGTTATGAAAGGTAAATGCAGAATTTGAACTTAAAACTTCTGCTGAAAGCAACGACTGTGTCTTTTTCTAGACATTATTATTTTTCTATTATTAAAATGCATTGCTGCTTAAAAGCCAAGTTTTGGTTATTTAGGTGTCTTGCTGTACAACGAGGGGTCTCAATTATTACTGTAATGTAAGCAGTGTCAAAAAGAAAAAACTGTTCTGAAATGTTTAGCAGTCCTATACTCACTCTTCTAATGGCATTTTACTTGCTCATCTCTTCACACTTTAAATGCTTTCACTTCTGAACACTTCAACACTATCAATAATGACTCTTTAAAAACACTCATGAAAGCCATTTAAATGTGCAGTATGATAAGAGGTAATGGGAGAAAAAGAATTTGTATTAGCAGATAAGTAGATTTCTTAGTTAAGAAGAATGCTTGTAGTGGAAAAAAAATACTCTTGCCCAGCAGATGATCTATGGATATTTTTTTGTTTGTTTGTTTCAGATGGGATATATAAATATTCTAGGCAGAAATGAAGTCATCTAAATTTCTGAAGGAGGTGTTAGGAAATACAAAAGAGCTGAGCAATTTTTTACTGATGGCCATGTACAGAATACATTGGGTAGAAATTATCTGTATACACCAGATGCAATTATTGTTTGTTTAATAATTTTGTTTAGAATGTCCTGCTTTTTTCTTCAGAACCAACAGTCCCAATTAAAAGCCATCTAATGGAGCTGGGCTTAACAGCAGCGAAATTTGCACGGAAGCGAGGAAATATTGCCCTAGCTACACGACTGCTTGCCCAGTGCAGCGAAGTTCAGCTAGGAAAAACCACCACTGCACAAGACTTAGTCCAGCACTTTAAAAAACTGTCTGCACCTGGTCAGATAGATGAAAAATGGGGTCCTGAACTTGATATTGAGAAGACAAAGTTGTTATACACAGCAGGTGAGTATTTGCGAATTATGTTGTAGATGCTTGGACTTCTTGTCCTTCTAAGCAGGCTAATTCCTGTGACCATAAAGAAGTTGTAATAGGACAGTATCATTAAGAATTGATTTCATCCTATTAACTGTTTTCTCAATCTGAGTGTGTTTTCATAAGTCTCTTCTTCCTTATAATTTTTAACTTCAAAAGAGAATTTTCTTTGTAAAAAATATATTGTTACAAGCTGTATCTGAAAATGCTGAATTTCAGAAGTGCTTTGAATAAAGTTAACACTCTGCTGAAGATATGTTTGTCATAATATGCAGGTCAGTCAACGCATGCCATGGAAATGCTGAGTTCTTGTGCCATATCCTTTTGCAAATCTGCCAAAGCTGAATATGCAGTTGCTAAATCTATTCTCACGCTGGCTAAATGGATTCAAGCAGAATGGAAAGAGATTTCGGGACAGTTGAAACAAGTGTATAGAGCTCGACAGCAGCAGAATCACACTGGTCTGTCTACCTTGTCTAAAAACATATATAATTTGATTGATCTCCCAGCTGTTAATACACTAGAAGAAGAATATCCTAGGATTGAAAGTGAATCTACAGGTAGAAGTGTTCTTCTTATTCATTTTTTGTTGAATTAGTTACTGATGATCCCACTGAGCAATAGCACCAGTTATATTCATAAAGACTAAGTGCTCCATCACTCAAGTATTTATTTTACTAATACAAATAGAAGCAGTGTGCATTTGTGCAATAGGTAACTAACTATACACAATTAAAAACCCAAACCCCTTAATATTGATATTTTGTATTTCTTTCACATTTTTCTCATTAAAGTGATTGTCTGAACAACAAACTGGAATGCATTTGTTTTATGAGGAGGATATCAAATTTTGTCATGCTTCTGTACGCTTTCAGCTCCTGTATTTGTTAGTTTGAATAATATCTGTCAGGTTAAGTATCAACGAGACTTATATTTTGAAGGCCCTGATAAGTGTGCAAAGCAATCACCTTAGGTTTTCTCATGATCTTTAATCTGTGCTTAATTTGAACACTTCTGTTGTTGGTACAAAATATACTCTAATTCTCAATTTTCGATAGACTTTTCAAATGTCAAGATAAATTTCTTTCTTAAATGTGGATTTCACAAATAACTTAATTCCTCTCTTGCAGAGTCAGAATTATTTTAGAGCTGTTAATGGTTGTTAAGTAGTAGGTGCTTTTTGACTTGATGGTGAAGAAAATAAATGAGTACACAAATAAACACAAATACACTGCCCTTCGTACTTCATAAATCTGCTTTCTGAAGCATCTTGCTCTTTTGGTGTCACAAGTTCCTTGCCTCAGTAGTATCTTTCTGTGAAAGAGAAAACAATTGGAGAGTATAAGTAAAGGTTGTTAGCAAATGAAAAACTGGTGTTTGTTTTGCAGCCAGTGTCAAAACTGTAAAATAATTGCATTTTGGAAAACTTGACACTATGGGGTACTAACTTGACCAAAAAAATTATTATGTACTTAAAATATTTTGCTGCTATTTTGTATGCTGAGGAAAGTAGGTTTTACATCGTAACACATGCTGCTCTTTCTCCCATCACAGTAAATATTGGAGTTGGAGAACCTGACTTCATCTTGGGACAGCTGTATCACTTGTCTTCAGTACAGGCACCTGAAGTAGCCAAGTCTTGGGCTGCCCTGGCTAGTTGGGCTTATAGATGGGGCCGGAAAGTAGTTGATAATGCCAGGTAAATTCATCTTAACGTTTCAATTTATACGTCACAACTAGTTTTCTTTCTTAAGATAAATCCTAGCTTTGTATTTGTGATTATTGTTCTTTGTGGTCAGAAGTTGTATGTGAGCAGAAAATTGTGAATATTGTCTTGATTTCTTGTGCGCTCTAAGAAGTAGTGAGTTTAATTCTGAGTTAAAGGGTGAAGATTGTTAATGTGTTCAGTAACTCTACAAATACTAATGTATTGGGGATCAATAATTCATTAAATGTTACAGTCAGGGAGAAGGTGTTCGTCTGCTGCCCCGGGAAAAATCTGAGGTTCAGAACTTGCTGCCTGACAACATTGCAGAGGAAGATAAAGAGAAAATCTATGGGATTCTTGGGCAGGCAGTGTGTCGTCCAGCTGGGATCCAAGTAGGTCTAAATTTGCTTGCTTAAAAAAATGTTCAACTTCAGTGTGAAACTTATTTTTTTTCTACTTCTGATTCATAGTAACTCTTGTAAATGTTTTGAAGTTAAAATTCAGATAATATAAGAATTCTCTAAGAAACCATCTGTTACCTAAGTGGCAACATGCCTGTTCTGTGGGCTAAGGTAATATGATCACGTAATGCAATTTCATGGGTTGCCTAGACAAAAACTGGATTAGGAACTAATGCTGCTTGTGGAAATAGTTGGCGGACTTAATCAAATTTTCTCTTTATTTGCCTTTAGGATGAAGATATGACACTACAAATCACTGAAAATGAAGACAATGAAGAAGATGATATGGTGGATGTTATATGGCGCCAATTATTAACAAGCTGTCCCTGGCTTTCAGATCTTGATGAAAATGCAACAGAAGGGCTAATTAAAGTGTGGAGGAAAGTTGTAGACAGAATCTTCAGTCTCTATAAACTCTCCTGCAGTGCATATTTTACTTTCCTCAAACTCAATGCTGGTCAGGTTAGTGTTGGTGCTTATGAGGAAATCCAGTTACAAACTTTTTATAAATGATGATATGATCTATATACTTAGCTTAGAGGAGTATTTCTTTCTTTCAAGGTTCCACTTGATGAAGATGATCCCAGGCTGCACTTAAGAAATACTTCTGAACAAAGCACTGATGATGTTATTGTGATGGCAACCCTAAGACTGTTACGGTTGCTTGTGAAACATGCTGGAGAACTTAGACAGTATCTAGAGCATGGGCTAGAAACTACACCTACTGCTCCTTGGAGAGGTAAGTGTATGTTATCTAGCTGTTAAAATTAGTTTTGACGCTTTTTCTAAATACAGGCAGAAAGGTATTCATTGCTCTTTCATAAAATTTTTATTTAAGCATGATGGAAAGAGAGCCTGATTTTTACTCAATAGTTTCATTAAAGGTGTTCAAATCTCTGCCGTGCATTCTGATCTTAGAATAGAGAAATAGCACAGATTCTGACCCCCTCCCTCCCCTGCCCTAAGACATTGAAAGGAGAAAGGAGATGTAGTTTTTGCAGTACTGTATTACATTACTGCCTTAAAAAATTAGGTGGGGTATTTTGAAATACTGTTCAGAGAAAGATGTCGCAGAAGTAGTTGTTTGTCACTACACTACTGGTTCTGGTTGCTCAGGGACTTTCCCACAAAAGTTTGAGTTAAAGCGTGGAAGGCAGCAGAAGAGGAGGCCAACTTGCAAAATTGTACTTTCTTTTGAAACGTCCAGTTATGCTAACTTCAAGAACTAGTAATGTGAATTTCCTCATTTTTTAAAAATGATACAACAGATACAATGTGGAAAACTCAATTACTAGTGCTTGACTAAAGGATTTATGTATTGCGTCTGATGTTATCTGTCTTTGAATAGTGGAAGAATATAGTGAATAGTAAATACTATTGCCTGTACTGTGACAGACAGTTATTTAAAATGAGAATTTTTTATTGGGAAACTAGGCATTTATGTTCTCACTGTGCAAAAGCAGCATGCTTTTAAAAATACAATAAAATTCTGCATCATTTGAAGTGTACGGAAATGAATCGGCACATCTTCTTTTCCTGTTTTTGAAGGTATTATTCCTCAGCTCTTCTCCCGCCTGAATCACCCAGAAGTGTATGTTCGTCAGAGTATCTGCAACTTATTGTGTCGAGTGGCTCAAGATTCTCCTCATCTCATACTATATCCTGCAATAGTGGGTACCATTTCACTTAGCAGTGAATCCCAGACTTCAGGTATGGAGGAAAAAAAAATGTTCAAATACACTTTATCTGATATATTTTATATAAAGAATAAAAGGATACTGAGTTGTTGGGGCTTTTTTTTTTCAGTAACTCTGATACTTTCTATCATAACATTTTATTTCTTTTTATGGGTCGTACTGATACCTTTCATTTGATTTACCAGTTTGGCAAATAAGTTAGTTTTTTCAATTTTATCATCATATACTTGGCCGGTACTTAATGTTATGGGGACCTGATGCTAAGAGAAGTATTGAGTGATGTATCTTTCAAGGCCAGAACAGTGCAAATAATATTTTAACATCTGTTTTTAATTTAGGGAACAAGCTGCCTTCTGCCATCCCTACTTTGCTAGGTAATATTCAAGGAGAAGAATTGTTGGGTGGTGAATGTGATGGAGGGAGCCCCTCAACTTCTCAAGAAAGTAGTAAAGATGACACAAAAGTTGGATTAAATGAAGATCAAGCAATGATGCAAGATTGTTACAGCAAAATTGTGGAGAAACTCTCTGCTGCAAATCCAACAATGGTATTGCAGGTAAATAATCCAAATGTATGTTACTTGTGCTCTTATTTGAACCACAAAATACGTGATTTGTATATCTTGTGGGTAGGCCTACTGAAAGCTTGGTGCATCTTTTCTGTTAGGCTGTTATCTCTTTGCAAGTTGTTAATCTACAAGATAAGTGAACCTTAATTTGTTTTATACAGGTTCAGATGCTAGTGGCTGAGCTGCGCAGAGTTACAGTTCTTTGGGATGAACTTTGGTTGGGAGTTTTACTGCAACAGCACATGTATGTCCTCAGAAGGATTCAACAACTGGAAGACGAAGTCAAGAGGGTCCAAAACAACAACACTTTACGGAAGTATGTATTTTTTGAATAATTCAAGTGATAATCATAACAAATGTTTGTTCTTGGGGAAGCATACAGTCAAACCAATCAACAGTGTTGTTGCTCCTGAATTTGTACTATCCTAGCTGCTTCTTTGTCAGCCAGTGATATTACTTCAAGAACATTTTGATGCTACAGCTAGTAATCTAATCAAATGAAAAACAAGAACAGTCTGCCTGTGAATCCATGTTGGCATTTTCTTAGTAATAATGTGTTAGAACCCAATGCATATTAAGTTGTGGATTATGAGATCCTATAGTTCTTCATTCCAAGATCTTTCTTACAAGCCAGCTGAAATGAGGACAGGCATGTTGAAGGGTGTAATCCATTTGGAGTTTACTGTAAATACAGATGTTTTGAGTAAACAGAACATCTTAATCTGCTTTTGGTGTTCAGTGTTCAGCAAGTCTTTTTCCTCTCATCTGGTTTCTCCTATGAATGGGTTTGTGGAAGAGGAAAGTCATTCACTGGGAACCTGGCTAAGCTTAAGAACACTTCTTGAATTCTATAGTCAGGTCTTACATGGAATGGGAGAACAGCATGATCTAAATAGCGCTCTTCCCCTTCTTTATAGTGTGGTGCACCCTCAGGAATTAGTAGTTAGGAGCTCTTTTATTAAAGCAAATTGCTGCTTAGGGTGGTTTGAGCTCTCTGAGCTTCTCCTCAGGGTTTCCAATGGTGAAAAACCCAGTTCAAATGTTTCAGTTCAAGAAAAAGGAAAAAAAAAAAAAGTGTGATGCACAGGAACATGCATTCAATGTGGAATGAAATACTTCCTTTTAATACGGTCATCCTTGAAGACCTCATTTTAGAGATGTAAACATTTTCGTGAATTCTTAGATGTCTCATTTGCAGTCTTATTTTAATGCTCTGCTAATGAAGTAACTTGGTTTTATGGAGTTAAGAGGAATTTTTTTTTTTTTAATAGAGAGGAGAAGATAGCAATCATGCGTGAAAAGCATACAGCTCTGATGAAGCCCATTGTATTTGCTTTGGAACATGTACGGAGCATCACTGCAGCTCCTGCAGAGACTCCTCATGAGAAATGGTTTCAGGATAACTATGGAGATGCAATTGAAAATGCGCTAGAGAAACTTAAGAATCCTTTGAATCCTGCTAAACCTGGAAGCAGCTGGCTCCCATTTAAAGAGGTATTATATGCACAGACTAAGAGTACAGTGTAGAGACTCTCGGTATACCACGTGCTTGACCCTATCCTTAGTATTCTTTTGCTGTTCTCTTGCCATATCAAAATTGCAGCCTGTAACTTCGTGTTCTCTGCAATCTCCACAGGCATGTTAGACAATAAAGCAAAGTAATTGTTGCCTCTGTAACAAGTCTTACTGACTGTCTACATTATTGCATTTCTACCCAATGAAATTACTTTATTTTTTTCAAATCTTGCATCTTCTGATGTCTGAGATCCCATTAGTTTTGGGGGCAGAGGGCTTTAAATTTTTTAAATACTGTCTTTCTGAAACTCTATGCTATTTGAGTTTAGTGGATTTAAATTCTAGCAAGTTGGTACTCTGGTTATCTAAGCGTAGTCCTCAAGCTGTGCAGCAACCTTGAAATGATCAACTGTTCCCTAATATACTTTTGTTTTTCAATTACGTGATCTTGTCTTATTAGTATTTTTATGGGTATGAGGAGAAACAAAATATGTATTCGCTTGGATATCCAGAGCCCAACCTGGTGGTTTTTAAAAGTCTTAGTTGACAGAATGTAGGTTTTACACACAAATAGACTTTTTTTAGTTCCCCTTCTGCTTTGCAGAACAAGCAAGAATGCAGATACGTAAACAGGCGGTTGCTGAATGCTACTGCTTTTGACCACAGCTGAAATATTTATAAATGCAGGAGCAAACCTCATGAGGAGTTTGATTTGTTGTGACTTTGGTGCTTATAACCAGGCAGTGTATATTTCCTGCATAAAGGATGTGTTTTAGATTTTGTCATCTTCATTCTGAGCTATAAATGGATTAGTAGGGTGGCAAGGATCAAAGGTAGTTTAAGAAAAATCTCCATGCCTTCTGGAAGATGACTACCATTAAGTCTGTTTTGGTGTTTGTTTATTTTTTCTCTTGATGCTAGCTGTTAAGGTGAACCTCAACCTAAACCAAAAAATTTCTTTGGAATAGGTTATGCTAAGTTTGCAGCAAAGAGCACAGAAACGGGCTAGTTACCTTTTACGGCTTGAAGAAATCAGTCCTTGGTTGGCTGCTATGATGAATACTGAAATAGCACTTCCTGGAGAAGTATCTACCAGGGACACAGTCACAATTCATAGTGTGGGCAGCACCATCACAATTCTGCCTACCAAAACCAAACCTAAAAAGCTGCTTTTCCTGGGTTCAGATGGGAAGAACTACCCCTACCTGTTCAAAGGTAAGAAATTGAAGTTTTCTCGTACAAGTTACTGTTATAAATCAGACTATATTGAAGTTGGGAAGATGCACGGTTGCAACTTTTGGGCTTTCTGCCTGCGTGATACGGAGAAAGCATTGTTTGAAGCATCTGCTCCCTCTCCTCCCCACCTCCCACCTCATAATGTATTTTTGAGGAATTTTGCTTTGTGAAGCTGTAAGTCAGGGGTGTTTCAGATCCCTTCTTCATAAGGGTTGCATGAGAAAGTGTTCTGCTTGCATACTGATAGGATTAACTGGATGCACTTTTCCAGAAGCTTAAGGTAGCACCCAGAAGAGAACTTCTGAGAATTCATGCCTTCCCTGAAAGGGAAAGACCTATTAATTATGTTAGTAACTGTTGTGTGTACTGCTCACAGAGAGACCTGTCATAAACTGGAGATTCTAGTAGGTAAATGCTGTATAAACATTTAAGATTAGGCTGAACATCTCATCCTTAATCTGCATAATTTATAAAGCTATTCATAGTCTGAAATGAAGTAGGATTTCAAAAAACACTTAAGTTTTGGGCTTTAAGAGAATAATTTTTTTTTATCTAGAAACTAAATTTTAAACAAAATAAATGTATTTCAGGTTTGGAAGACTTGCATCTAGATGAAAGAATCATGCAGTTCTTATCAATTGTGAACACAATGTTTGCTACTATTAACCGTCAAGAGACACCGAGGTTCCATGCAAGGCACTACTCTGTGACACCTCTGGGAACAAGATCAGGCTTGATCCAGTGGGTGGATGGAGCTACACCTTTGTTTGGTCTTTACAAGCGGTGGCAACAGCGAGAAGCTGCTTTACAAGCACAAAAGGTAACAACTATGTTTTATGCCAGCTAGGGCAATTCAGAAGGGAAATACTTAGTTTGATTTGCTTTCCCATTCTAAATAATGTAGTCATAAAAGGGTTGTGTTTTATTCATAATCATGCAGAATGGTTCTGCATATTCGTATCTCTTGGGGTTTCACCAGACAGCAATGAAATTGCTTATATGTATTTATGTGTTACAGTATGTAACATAAGTATGTTGTTCTGGCATGATAATTCAAGGAGAACTGTTTTTGAACACATAGTTAACCTTACTTAAAATTATTTTCGTTCCACATCTCATTCTGTCGTTCTCATTTCATTTTGAATACATTTTTTTTTTAAATTGACCTTGATAAGAGTAAAGTTAGGCTAAAGCAATGTGTTTTCAGTTTCTTTAGGTTTTCTTAACCATTGAATTTTGAAAGAATTCTCCAAGATGTAAAAGTCATACTCAGTAGAGGAGTTGATTTCATATTATTCTCACCAAAACTGAATTTGGGATACTATTGTGTGGTAATGAGAGTTGCAATATGTCAGCTAGCGTTTTTACCTCTTCTAGGCTCAGGATTCTTACCAGACTCCTCAGAATCCTGGAATAGTGCCTAGACCCAGTGAACTTTACTACAGTAAAATTGGACCCGCTTTAAAGGCGGTCGGGCTTAGTCTCGATGTGTCACGTCGTGACTGGCCCTTGAACGTCATGAGGGCTGTTCTAGAAGAACTGATGGAAGCAACTCCCCCAAATCTCCTAGCTAAGGAGCTCTGGTCATCATGTACTACACCGGATGAATGGTGGAGAGTTACACAGGTGAGTTACAACAAATATCTTTTCCCTTTGAAAGGTTGTGGTTTTAATGGGATGAGGGGCAAGAAATGCCTGGGGTGTGTTCAAGCACTGATACTCCTGAGTTAGGTGAGCTGGGACTGCTGAAGCTTCACGTAACAGGAAGTGTTAGTGTTTAGCAGGAAATGATGCAGTTGTACCACCTGGAATAAAAAAAAAGGGTATACACCTGATAACTCTACATTATTAAACAAGAATTATCAGCCTAAGACATGAAAAGTCTTGTAAGATATCATCAGACAACAAATAGAATACAGCTTGGAATAAGTTGGTTTTCATTTGTCTTACGCTTAAAATAATGTTTTAAGATGGTAGTCAGTCCAATGTGTTGGCAGAGGATTCCCACAAATAATTTTTTCCTGAAACTCTCTTTAAAGTCGTATGCAAGATCCACTGCAGTTATGTCCATGGTTGGCTACATCATTGGTCTTGGAGACAGACATCTGGATAATGTTCTTATAGATATGACTACAGGAGAAGTTGTCCACATAGATTATAATGTTTGCTTTGAAAAAGGTAATTTAAAAAATGCTATATGTTATTCAAATGAAAGGTTTCCCTTCTTGGCAATTAAAAGAAACAACTTAAATTTTTATCTTAAAGGGAAAAGCCTTAGGGTACCAGAGAAGGTTCCATTCCGGATGACGCACAATATTGAAACAGCACTTGGAGTGACAGGAGTGGAAGGGGTTTTCAGGCTTTCTTGTGAACAGGTAAGTTAGGAAACTTGCAGAAAACTGAGGGGCTATCATTTACCAAATATTGTCTTAGAACTTTTCTTTTAAGCATTCTGCTGTTGATTTATAAAGCCTTCACCTTTTCTGGTGTGATTTTAATTGCACTTATTTTAAATACATCCTATAGCAGATATCTAAGAAATATGAAAAGGTCAGATAAATTCATATGCGAGTAGTGGTGCAGCTACAATTCATGGGGGAGGGCGACTTGTAGCTCAAGTTTTTCCTGAAGTGCTTTTTGTGAAGGTTCGTTTACCCTCTTTCTTCAGGACTTGTTCTTTATAAACATAACAGATATGTTTTTAAAACAAAAAATGCTCTGAACAAAGGAGATGTTTCTTCCTCGAGTGGCTGTTGTTAGATGATGGAGTTTGTGTGGAAGGCTAGAATGCAGTCTTCAGTTTTAGTGATGCTACCACAGGCTAGCTGCATTTGTACATATTGTGGTGTTCTTCCTGTGTTTGTGCTGGTTAGGGATAAGTTACAGATGTCTGTACCGACTCAAATACAGTATTTTGCATTTAAAATTCCACTATTCTACAAGGATAATGCAAGATCGGAATGGGTCTGTTTAAAATATGATGCAGGTCCTTCATATTATGCGGCGTGGGAGAGAGACTTTGCTTACGTTGCTTGAAGCTTTTGTTTATGATCCTCTGGTGGACTGGACAGCAGGCGGTGAAGCAGGATTTGCTGGAGCTGTCTATGGTGGTGGTGGCCAGCAGGCTGAAAACAAGCAGAGCAAAAGAGAAATGGAAAGAGATATAACACGTAGTCTCTTTTCTTCAAGAGTGGCTGAGATAAAGGTGAGTTTGCTACAATAATCTTCTGTTTTATAACCAAAGTAGGCCCTATGCTTTCACTTCATTTATTTGCATTTTGGGGTGGTGGAAGAGGCGGTCATTTATTACAAATAGTTCACAAATTTTATTGAGCTAAATTGAGTTTGTATTGAAGGAAGCTGCTTATATGGAACTTGCAAGTGTTTGGTTTTCATTTTCTGTGTTCTTAGTTCTAAAACATGTTATAATGTTTTGTCTGAATCTGGGCTAGAGGAATTAAAATAGAGGTTTAGAAGTCTAAATAAAGAATGTCCGTTACGCTTTAGCACTTGTAGCACTGGAGATAGTCCTAGATGAGCAACATCATTGAAGAGTTAAGTGCTGCCATATATTACTTTCTCTTACCTGTTTGAATTAAGTCCAGTTCTGTAATGCCTTCGTCTTGGTTATAGGTTAACTGGTTTAAGAACAGAGATGAAATGCTTGCTGTGCTGCCAAAATTGGACAGTAGTTTAGAAGAGTATCTGAACCTGCAAGAGCAGTTGACGGACGTAGAAAAGTTGCAAGGAAAACTACTGGAGGAGACAGAATTTCTGGAAGGTGCAGAAGGAGTGGATCATCCCTCCCATACGCTTCAGCACAGGTACAGAGGAGCCAGGAATTCTGTCAGGAATCCCACGGATCAGCATATATAGTTGCTGGTTTAGTACTTATGAGTTAATTGTTAAAAATGTGTATTTGAGAGAGATTAATAGCTGGGTAAAAGCTGTTCTTGCAGTAAGCAAGTCACTCCTTGTACAGAAGAACTACTGAAACCATTTTCCTACTGAATAATCTTACTTATGTCTTACGCTTCATAGTCTATCAGTATAACTGGTGCTAGTCTGTGGTCCACATTTGACACATAAGGCAAGAGATGGACTGTGCAGAATGTGGTGTTCCATCAAATTAATCTACATAATGCAACTGTTGATAAATAGCACAAAAATCTCTTCATCTAAGTTTCTAATTCTTTACCTTATTTTTCAAGTTCATTTGAAATTAATCAAGGATTTCAGAATTGCATGAATATGCACATGCATTCGTTATTTTGTAGGACAAGAGTGAGAATTGTTAACACAACATTGCTAAGTTTTTGTGCAATTGGTGAGAATATGTTCATTTTCTGGTCAAAAAGGTAGTTGTATTGTTCAATATCATTTTGTATTCAATATAGTTAAGTATTGTTTTTCTTGTAGTACTTACTTGATTCTGTGGCTTCAATAATTCAGGTATTCTGAGCACACACAGTTGCAGTCTCAACAAAGAGCTGTCCAGGAAGCAATCCAGGTGAAGCTGAATGAGTTTGAGCAGTGGATAACACATTACCAAACTGCTTTCAGTAATTTAGAGGCAACGCAGCTTGCAAGTCTTCTTCAAGAAATTAGCACGCAAATGGATCTAGGTATAAAATAGTATTTGCGGGGTTTTTTTAATGGGTTAAAAATAACTAGAGTTTAATATCAGGAGGCATTATGAGTATCCTCTAACTTAAAGGCAAGGACCTGTGTATAATAAATGAGGAGAAAGGGGGTTCTTCAGAGGGTGATTTAGAGCATTTCAAGGTTTCTGTGCCAAGCTGTCTGAAGGAACTTATCTGTTTTACCCTAGCTGGGCACGAGATTATTCTCTTACCTGGTGCTCAAAATTCTCAATATGAGTTCTCTATGCCTCCTTTATCACAAGTAAAAGAATATTCTTGAAAAGATGTTAATGCTCGGTATTTGTATGCTATAAAATGCGTGTTCTTCAGAAAGGAGTAAAGCTCCATTTTTAACCGTCTTTCTTAAAAGGTCCTCCAAGTTATGTACCAGCAACAGCATTTCTGCAAAATGCAGGCCAGGCACATTTAATCAGTCAGTGCGAGCAACTGGAAGGAGAAGTTGGTGCTCTTCTCCAGCAGAGGAGATCTGTTTTACGTGGTTGTCTCGAGCAATTGCACAACTACGCAACAGTAGCTCTTCAGTATCCCAAAGCTGTGTTTCAGAAGCACCGAATAGAGCAATGGAAAACCTGGATGGAAGAACTCATCTGTAACATGACAATAGAGCGTTGTCAGGATATCTTTAGGAAGTAAGTTGACAGAATAATGAATTGTTTGAAGAACTTAATTTTCAACCTACTTCAGGATTTTAATTTTCTAATTAAAATGAATACTTTTGTGAGGACCAATCCTAATTATAAAGCAAGACAAATTAAGTCATAGTTCCAGAAGTTTGGAGAAAAAGATGACAAACTGCTTTAAAAATACTATTTCAGAGTTTAATGTGCATACCGCAAAAAGAAAACCAAGTAACGTTGCCCACTAATGAACAAATGAAGAACTGTGTTTGTGGCTTTAGGGTAGTGATATTTACGAGTTTTAGAAACTTCTAGTATTTAAAAATCACTTCAGTTAACTAAAGATTTTTTTTTTTATTAAAGCAGATTTTCAAGCAATTTTTTTTCCTCTTTTTCTCTAAAGTCAGCCCATTTCAGTATTGCTGCTGCTTGGCTTACAAGATCAATATTCAAGCATTCAAGGTTTCAGTAACCTGTTTCCTTCCTATTTCTTATCTTCTATTCATTCTTTACATCAAGGACTACTGATTATCTTCTGTCCTTGCAAATAGTTATGAAATACAGTGCATTCTGGGGCTTTATGAAAGTGTCATTAGGGTAGCCATCCACTGCTGTGGTGTCTCAGAGTTGATACGGAGTAGGTGATGTGGGAACTGTTCAAATGTGGAGTATTCTTCCTACCCACAGAGCAGAATGCAATTTGTTAGAGCTTGAGAAGGCAGAACTTTGTCATTGTACTTTTGCTTTACAGGTATGAAATGCAATACGCTCCTCAGCCACCTCCAAGTATGTGTCAGTTCATAACCGCTACGGAAATGACTCTACAGCGCTATGCAGCTGATATAAATAACAGACTTATCAGGCAGGTGGAGCGTTTGAAACAGGAGGCAGTTACTGTACCTGTTTGTGAAGAGCAGCTGAAAGAAATTGAACGTTGCATAAAAGTTTTCCTTCATGAAAATGGAGAGGAGGGCTCACTGAGCTTAGCGAGCGTTATCATCTCTGCTCTTTGTGCACTGACAAGGTGAGTTGCCTCTTGTGAAATTTTTTTGGATGCATTCATGTTTGAGATCACATAATTATGCCACTTGAATATTCCTTTTATGTGGAGAATGCAATAGCAGGCAGGTTGTCTAACTAAGTGTCATAATTCGTCTAGGCGAAATCTGATGATGGAAGGTGCGGCATCTAGTGCTGGAGAGCAACTCGTTGATTTGACTTCAAGAGATGGAGCCTGGTTCTTGGAGGAGCTTTGCAGCATGAGTGGGAATGTTACGTGCCTTGTGCAGTTGCTGAAGCAGTGTCATCTTGTACCCCAGGACTTAGATATTCCTAACCCAATTGAAGCATCAGAAGCTGTTCACTTAGCTAATGGAGTATACATCTCACTTCAGGTGATACTTACGTTCGTGTTACTTTTTTTTTACTCATCCCCAACCTTCTAAGGCTTTAGCTAAGCCGTTCTTAACAGCTTCTTCCTTAAACAGCTAAATGTTTGCTTATGATGCTGGCTACTGAGATAATTTTTGTCAGACCTCAGTCTTGGCTATTGTATTTGGCTGAGCTGAACAGGCATTACCTCTGCCATTTACATTTTTATTGGTTGAAACAAACCATTTTGATCTATACATGACAAATTTTAAAAACTGCTGTCAAGTAAGTTCGCATGAGAAAGAAGTTAGTGTGTTTATAGACACATCAGCTTCATGTCTTGCTTTCATTCTTTTATTCTGTTGCTGTCAGTCCAGAACAACTTCCAAACCGTTTAATTTGTGCTCTTTCTGTTTTCTGCTCCTGCTAAGCCTTACTTACTTTCACCTGAAACAAGTAGTTTGAAACAAATTATGAAAACCTGT
Organism: Anarhynchus alexandrinus; assembly: GCA_008711295.1. NCBI lineage: Eukaryota > Metazoa > Chordata > Aves > Charadriiformes > Charadriidae > Anarhynchus > Anarhynchus alexandrinus. Next base: position 1,642,675 of record VUYV01000019.1, read on the forward strand.
TTTACAGGCCCCTATCTCCAAGATTGGGAAGGAGAAAAATACATTTATAATTTTGTGGTTTAGAAGTGTTTTCACTGTAATGAAAAAACAACAACAACAACAAAAAAACAACAAAAAACCCCAACCATTAGCGGCAGCTTGAGTAAAATATCTACTGAAGACTTAGGGGTTTATAAACTGCGGCTGGTGTGAATAGCTTTTTAAGGCTTTTGGTTCCACTGTATTGCATTTGAAAAATATTTTCCTACGAACCTGTGTAAGCTCATCGAGATTTTTCGTCCCTCTGTTTCTCCACTCATCAAAGTATTAATGTTTCAGAAGTTTTTCAGAAACATGCATGCAATTAAATTGTATTGCAGCTGAGATCTTTCACCCACACATTGTTGTCCTCCCTGTGAGCTCTTAGGTAAGATGTGTAGCTCACTGAGCAGCCAAGATAACTAATCTTTTTGGTGTGTATTGTCTCATTTTGGAGACAGAGCGCGTTGGTTGGTTCTTTCTGTAGCTGCCTTTAGCCCTCTGATGCATTCTGCTGGGGAAAATTGCTTTATGCCACTTAAGGTACTGTTTCTCTTACCTGCATTGATTTCTGTGGCATGAGTAGAACTCTAGCAAAATAATCACTATCTGGCAAGTTTTTGATTCTTTTCCCTTGCCTCATCCAATCAGTTTAGCAAATCATAAATTCAGTAAAATAATTTAACTCACTCTTTATAGTTAATGTAATGGAAAAGAAAAGCTATGTAATTTGATGAAATTGATTTGCAAACTGTGATCTCAGTACCACTAATCCTCTGCTGAGGATTGCTGTAAGGTATTGCTGCTGATGCTGTTGAGGTAGTTGTTGCTACATTGTGCAAATGTTGAACCTTTGGGTTTGTACAGGGTTTAATGTATTCCTGATTTCTTTAAATTGGAAAAAAAAAAAGTAGATTTTGACCCTTGACTGACCACTTTTATGTTACCTTTTAGATAATGTCTACCGCAGGGTGGTGTAATACTAAAATGAGAAAGATATCGCATATGATACTTTTTGAGAGGGGAAAATTTCTTATGTCTTCATACTTACTTCCCAACAGGAATTGAACTCAAACTTCCGACAGATTATTTTTCCTGAAGCGCTTCGGTGCTTAATGAAAGGAGAGTATACTTTAGAAAGTATGCTCCATGAATTAGATAACCTTATTGAACAAACAACTGATGGAGTCCCTTTGCAAACATTGGTTGAATCTCTTCAAGCCTACTTACGAAATGCTGCTATGGGACTAGAGGAAGAAACACATGCTCATTACATTGATGTTGCAAGGTAAATCACTTTTTAGTTCAGGTATGAGAGAATGAAAAATGGAGAACATTAGTTGGTCTAAATTTTATTATTTGTTTGATGTACAGGCTTTTCTTGCCCAAGAACACCCTTAAGCAGAGTGCAGTGTCTAAAGAGCGCACATTTCCTCTCTGTGTGTTTGTGCGTTTATCCACATGCGTACAGAGAAATACAGAACTATGGCAATTTACATTTATATCTGCTTAAAGTTGACTTTTGGTAGTCAACTTTTTCGAAAATATGTAGTTGTGATTTTGTTTGAAGTTAAGGGATCCTACAAATAGGAACTGGTCCATTAGTTTGTGGGAGGAACTGTGAATGGGAGAGCTTGTAACCATGGCACTCCTCTTGTCAGGAGGTTTGGTGAGCACCTTTTGCATAATGAATCAGTGACTAGATTAAAAAAAAAAAAAAAAAACAAAACACAAACAAACAAAACCACAACCAGACAGACTTGTACATCTTGTAATGTGGGACAGTACCTTTCTGGGGAAGTGCTTGGTAGATGACTGAGCCAATTCAAAAGCTTCCTGCTGTGTGGAAGAAGTGATCTTGCAGCTTCCCTTGAGCCAGTTATGGTGCCTCCATCAGTGGTACAATGAAGGCTGCTGTACCAGTTGAAAACAATTTACTTTTTGGTTAATTTCCTTCCTGGTGTACCCATTGGCAATCCTGCTCAGCCTGTTAGTTGAGGGTCAAAAGTGATATAAGGGAGGGAGAGGATAAGACCGCCATTTCAGGAGCAGCAAGCTGTTAAACCATCTCAGCCATAACCCGAGACCTCATCCTTCACCTTTTTACCTCATACTCCGTTCAGTCAGTTATACATGTATATGTTATAAAACCAGTACTTGGTTTTCAAGGAAGGAAAAGTGATACCTGCATTGCTTACTATTCATAACTTTTTTTACCATGCTCCTAGGAAGTACAGTCTGTGTCCTCTATCTGTGTTTTAAGTTAGCTTTGTAGCTGGTCCTTTAATACAATCCTGTCTTATAAGGTTTGCTTAGGAGATCAGTATTAGGATTCATGTAGTTAGCAGGGCGGGGTGGGGGGGGTAGGAAGAACCTGCAAAAATATCACCTTGTTCAGACACAACTTAATTCCAATTTGCTCTAGCTGTGGGATCAATCAGTTTAAGAAAATTCTATTTATTTCTTGTGGACTAAGCAAAAACATGTACGTTTTTTTGTTTTTGAAGAGTACTTCATGCTCAGTATGGTGAGCTGATTCAGCCAAGAAATGGCTCAGTTGATGAAACTCCCAAAATGTCTGCTGGTCAAATGCTTTTGGTAGCCTTTGATGGAATGTTTGCTCAAGTGGAAACTGCATTTGGTTTATTGATTGAAAAGGTATGGATTTGTTCTTTTCAGAGTACTCTTTGAGTCAGGAACATGAAAGTTTTATAAAAACAAAACTAATTTGTTTCCTTTACATTGCTCAGCTAAACAAGATGGAAATACCTGTTGCTTGGCGTAAGATTGACATAATTAGGGAAGCCCGGAGCACCCAAGTTAACTTCTTCGATGATGACAATAATCGGCAAGTTCTAGAGGAAATTTTCTTTCTGAAGAGACTGCAAACAATTAAAGAATTTTTCAGGCTCTGTGGTACCTTTTCCAAAACATTGTCAGGTAAATAAATGTTATCAAATATTCAGTATCACTTTGTCCACTTCTCATCCCATGTCCTTTTGAGAAGCACGTAAAATGATGGTCACTTTTACTGTAACTTACCTCTCATATGTGAAGTATGCAGAAATTAAAAATGAATTCTTGTAATCTTGTAATCTTGCTATGTTTATAAGTCTGGTGCTTCTAGATGCATCAAATATTTTGTTTATAATAAAAATACTATTTTTTTTTCCTTTTAAAGGAATCAGTTCACTTGACGACCAGAATGCAGTAAATGGACCTGTTCAAATTGTCAACGTGAAAGCCCTGTACAGAAACTCTTGTTTTAGCGAAGACCAAATGGCCAAACCAATCAAGGCTTTTACAGCTGACTTTGTGAGACAGCTTTTAATTGGCCTTCCAAATCAAGCTTTGGGACTGACTTTGTGCAGTTTCATCAGTGCTTTGGGTGTCGATATCATTGCTCAGGTAGAGGCTAAAGACTTTGGAGCAGAAAGCAAAGTTTCTGTGGATGACCTGTGCAAGAAAGCTGTGGAGCACAATATCCAAATTGGCAAGTTCTCGCAGTTGGTCATGAACAGGGCAACAGTATTAGCTAGTTCTTACGATACAGCATGGAAGAAGCATGATCTAGTGCGCAGACTTGAAACCAGTATTTCATCTTGCAAGACCAGTCTTCAGCGAGTACAGTTGCATATTGCCATGTTCCAGGTAGGACTGCACCACCTGTCAATTCTTTCCAAACTCCATCTGTGGAAAGTGAGCTTTAGTTACTGTGTCTAAGCACAACAAAACTTTATATTTTGTTGAATGAGCTTCAGACTATTTTAATGGACTTGATAAAGCAGTCAGTCAAAACGCTTGATTTAGGTTTTAAATTATCCTGTAAATGTATAAGGGAAAAAAGTGTTCCAGCTAGCTTCTTTGAAGTCTAGCTGTCTGGTAAGATGCAGAAGTGGCAATGTGTAAATTCTTTTTCGAGTGAATACACATAATTTTTTTTCAATAACCATTAACTCATTTATTAGAAAAGAAGTAATTCACTGTTCATTGGATTTCTTATTAGCAATGTTGTTCCATTCTCCCCCTCTTTTTAAACAGACTATGACTTTAAGGGAGGAGGTTGCTTAAAACAGAGGGTATGCATTGCTGACTGCAGTCTTGTACCTTTTCTTCCACGTTTTAATGCATTATCTGTCTCCTTGCTCTGCTGTTTGCCTCATGGAAAAATATAAATAGTAGCAGTATCAATCCTGAAAATGGTCTCCTGAGGCTTTAGATAAATGCCATCGTGTACTTTGAACTGTATGCTGGTGTCCAGTTGTATTGTAGTGTCATTGGTCTTCATTTTGCAGTGATTTGTAGGTTAAGGGTAAAGGCTTTCTCCACGTCACTTACTAAACCATTTCATAGACTGGTGAGCAAAATTGTCTTCTTTTTAATGCATCACAGGTGGATTGTTTCTGAATATTCACAGGTTTTCCTTTAGATCAAGGAAATGTGTGTGAATCACTTCCAGTAAGTTAATGACTGATGAATGGTATAAATATTTAAACCAACAAAACATCGTTTACTTCCAAAATTTAACATGTTCTAATGATTTGGAACTTGTAAGTGTGCTGGTATCATCTTCTGACACCTAGCCCTTTTAAAGTGATCTTACTTATAAAGTGTATCAGAGGAATAGAATTGCTGTTTGTGAAGCAAAGTATTTTGTGCTGAGCAATATTGACAATCAAGTGTTCCCCTTTTTATCTTAAAGTGGCAGCATGAAGATCTCCTCATCGGTCGCCCACAAGCTATTTCTGTTACTCCTCCACCTCGTTCTGCAATTTTAGCCAGCATGAAAAAGAAACTTCATACGCTCAGTCAGATTGAGGGCTCAATTGCAACAGTCCAGGTACTACTATTTTGGGGGGGGGGTATTTATCATCATATTGGAATATGGCTCTAACACGCTGCAAAATTATCTGCCACCTCCAGATTATGTTATCTCTTTTGCTGTTGAAGCACAAATTTAGTGGTATTTTCATTAATCTCTTTCTGTCTCTGATGCGTACTATTACATTGGTTGATTTTTGTTGTCTCATACAAAATAATCTCTATGGAATATCAGTAAATCCGTTTCATGAGCAAAAATACAAATATATGAAAGTACTTATCCTTCTGAAGGCTGATCATGCTTCTCTTCTTTAAGTTTGTCTGACTTAAATCATCCTTACTATCATTTTGCTAGCTGAGTGTCAGAAGCTTCCTTTGTAGATCTGGGCAAACCAGTTACTCTGTGTGTTGAGGTTTTTGTGCGCTGTGGCTTCGCTCAGTTTTTTTTGTGTATCAGTAAAATAGAATGTTTAATTGTTTAAAATAAATACTGCTTAGCTTCTTGAATTTGAATTTCCTTTCTAATTGTGAAGGTACTGTTTGTAATAATTCTTTGAAGATTATTTGTAAAATAATTCAGGACTCCTATGATCTTTTATAATTTTTAGTCTAGAAACGTGACTACTTTTGAGTTTTGGATTATTTTTTTTTTTTCCTCATAGGTTAAAATCTAGACAGGTGACTTTATTTCCATAACAGTCAAGTCCAGTTGGGATGTGTGCTGAAAATAAACCTTTAAACAGCATAAGCTAACGTTTGGCAATCGTGAATACCACATTCTTTTATATATATGGGTATAAGAATGTGTCTGCATGTGTTATATATTTGTAATTTTTTTTTAAAGTTAGGCTTAAGGTGATATATATCAGTATGGATTATCTACATCTACGTATTTTTTTTTAATTCCCCAACGCAGGAGAAACTAGCAGCACTTGAAGCAAGTATTGAGCAGCGTTTAAAATGGGCAGGAGGTGCTAATCCTGCACTGGCACCAGTCTTGCAAGATTTTGATGCCACTATTGCTGAAAGAAGAAACCTTGTACTGAAAGAAAGTCAAAGAGCAAGTCAGGTACTGTACATAAGGATAGTACTATTGACTTGATAAGTGTGTTCACTCTTTATTTCCTACTTGAGTTATGTAGAAGATATTTTTCCTCCTCAGCATCTAAAGGCCAAACATAGATATACAAATACTTCTGGGAATCCCATGTTAAAAGCAATATGAATAATCTCTGCGAGAACTGCTGCAGGGTTGGATCACCTTGAAATGATACCGCTACTGTAACAGAGCGGCTTTACTGCTGTATTTAAAATTCTCCCTTCTAAGGATATGGAACAAATGGAGTTTGTATAATAGACAGTTTAATTGGAATAACTTTTCTCACTCTTGCTTTGATTTTTCAGGTCACTTTCCTTTGCAGTAATATCATTCATTTTGAAAGTTTACGTACTAGAACAGCAGAAGCCTTAAATCTTGATGCTGCATTATTTGAACTTCTCAAACGCTGCCAACAAATGTGCTCATTCGCGTCACAGTTCAACAGTTCAGTCTCCGAACTGGAGCTTCGCCTGCTTCAGAGAGTGGTAAGTAAAGGTCAAAGCAAAATGTGTAATATTACAGAATTGCTGTAATCACAAGTTCTCAATTTTGTCTTTCATTCTAAATTAATGTTATGTACACCTTCTAATGGGTTGTGGATTTACAGAGTTTATTCCGTCAGCTGCTAAACACTTGGAAGTAGTGTCTACGCAGTAATTGAATTTTATCTCCCGATACAGATACAAAAGCGTTTCTGTTATTTTTAGGGCACTGGTCTTGAACATCCTATTGGCAGCTCTGAATGGCTTCACTCAGCTCACAAGCAGTTGACCCAGGAAATATCTACACAAAGAACAGTACAAACTGAGAAAGAACAGCAAATAGAGACAGTTTGTGAAACAATTCAGAATCTGGTGGATAGTATTAAAACTGTGCTCACGGGTCATAACAGACAACTTGGAGATGTCAAACATCTACTGAAAGCTATGGCAAAGGTATGCCTAAAACTTCATTAAATTTATTCCTCAAACCCATGTCAGTGTAGTTTAAGAAAAATAAAACTTGTAACTATGTGCTTTTTAAAGTATCTAGAAACAGTGAAATGTGTTCATGCACGTGGAATTCAAGACATAAAATTCATTTCACCTCTAACAATTCATAAAGCTTTATTTCTAGAGTTAGGCTAATCAGGCTTTGGTTGAATTAAACCTTCTCTCTCATTTGGCAGTTGAAACATTTTCTTTGTGTTTACAAATCCTCTTGGTTTTTAATCAGTAAAACATTTGATCTTTTTCAAATTTATTTTCTTGAAATGTAACTACTGAATTATGGTTATTTGTAGTCAAATGACAAACTCAGGGGCTGAAAAGGCAAAAAGATGTTCAACTTTATTCTCTTCGCCAAAATATATCCAATAGTTAACCTTTTTGCACATCTTTATTACAGGATGAAGAAGCGGCTTTGGCAGATGGTGAAGATGTTCCCTATGAGAATAGTGTTAGGCAGTTCTTGGGCGAATATAAATCATGGCAAGATAATATTCAGACAGTTTTGTTTACATTAGTTCAGGTTATGGGTCAAGTCCGCAGTCAGGAACATGTTGAAATGCTGCAGGAAATAACTCCCACCTTGAAAGAACTAAAAACACAGAGCCAAAGGTAAGAAAGCCACCTTCTGTCAGGTGAAGGCATTTTGTTTATCTATTGTACATAGCAGAAACACAGCATGGGGTGGGTACCTCCTTGGTGGTTGGCTTAGAATGCAGAAATCTCTGCAGAATGTGACTTAGAACTTTCATTTTGAGTTTTCAATAAGTCATGTAGTTGAGTGAATATTTATCAACTCTGTTATATTTCCTAGTGTCTACAATAATCTAGTGGGGTTTGCATCACCCTTAGTCACGGATACATCAAATGAATGTTCAAGCCCAACGTCAGCTGCTACATATCAGCCAACCTTTGCTGCAGGTAATACTTGAAAAAGTACAAACATTAAAACATCAGGAATTGATATAAGAGAGGGGATCACCACTTTTATTAAACTTTGAAATATAGGCAATCTCTATAAGATTATAAAAGTCTATAAAATTCAGACATTGTGTGCTGAATGACTGGTCGATCATAGCCTTCAAGATCTGGATTCACTCCAGCCCAGAATACATGGAACGCATGGTCACGTATATCAACTGAACTGTAATTTCTGTTGAAATTAGTATTAAAATTTATGGTGACTTTGAAATTAATTCTGAAATCCCAGAAATACATTAATGTTTGCAAAATTTTCATTACTTCACAGTTGAAAACATATGAACATGGATTTCTTTCTATTCAAAGGATTATTCTACTGTCAATATTTGGACTAAGCGCAGGTTCCTGATTTCTATCAAGAACAAGAATTGCATTTTATAACTGCCATACAAAATGATAAAATTATGGGTTAAGAGAGCCCATTAAACTATTTTTTATGTAAATAAATGTTTTGCAATGGAACAAAATCTCTTGTTTATGAAGGGAAAGAAGTTAGAAAACAGAAAGACTGAAGAGAGAACAACTGGTGCAGTGTTTACAATACAAGTTTAAAATGCATTTGTACTGGTGTACTAATAGCTGCATTTGATACATATTTAATTGTGCTTTTTCTTGCATCTATAATATATTATTTTGAATACTTTAAGCACTTTTTAAATTTTCTTTGCAGCTGTACGTAGCAATACAGGGCAGAAAACTCAGCCAGAGGTGATGTCGCAGAATGCAAGAAAGCTAATTCAGAAAAATCTTGCCACGTCAGCAGATACTCCTCCAAGCACAGTCCCAGGAACTGGCAAAAGTGTTGCCTGTAGTCCCAAAAAGACAGCCAGGGACCCTAAAACAGGAAAAGGTAAATACAGGCTTAAAAATAAAATCCAAAACCAGAAAACAACCAAAAAACACACCACTGGCAACAACAACAACAAAAAAAAAAACACCCAAACACCTCAGTGGGCTTCTGTGCAGGAACGTAAAATTGAATTAATTTTATTTTGTACTTTTAGCCGTGCAGGAAAGGAATTCATATGCAGTTAGCGTGTGGAAGCGGGTCAAAGCCAAGTTAGAGGGCCGAGATGTGGATCCCAACAGGAGAATGTCTGTTGCTGAACAGGTGAGTTGAAAAAAAGTAAAGTTCTGGTACAGGTCCTTGCTTTAAACTTGGGTAGTAAGCCCATGTGTATGCATGCTGAACTATGCCTTAAAGTCTAAAATCCTGTAGTGGATGGGGGGTTCCTTTTGAGAAGTGATTCATATTCCAATGCAAATCAAGGTGTGCTGCTGCCTTGTATTGCTGCATTCATTTTTTTTATCAAATGCTTTTGTTTTCTATATTGTAGATTTATATAAACTCATGAATTGAATTAAATTGCCTTTTATCTGTCAGTAAGCTAACATTTGTTACACAGCTGTTGATATCCAGGGTGAGCATGAGATCTGTACAGCTCTCTAGAGGACAGACCTTGTCTGTGTTTGCTGGCATAACACAACCACACTGCTGTCTCTGGGAAACTGAGTCAGGGGACCCAGATTTCCATGTAAATTTGAGAATGTTTTGACTATTTTCAAGATAGGGGCTATGAATGAGATGATGCTTGATTTTTTATTTTTTTTTTTTTTGGCCCCTCCAGTACAGATTCCTATTTCTTATGTGGACTACACAAAGTTTTATGTAAGATTAAGTTGACGGTTACTATAGATTTTTTTTTTTCACTGAAATCTTGTATTTGCAGGTGACATTCAACACTAAATTTTAAGATCACTTAAGCACTTTAAAAAAATCTAGCTTATTTTTAATTACTTGTTTGACCTTTTTAATAGGTTGACTTTGTGATTAAGGAAGCAACTAATCTAGATAACTTGGCTCAGCTGTATGAAGGTTGGACTGCCTGGGTATGAGTAGGGAGAAAGCAGATCAGTCTGGTTCAGCGAGGTCAGACATCCACCAGAATCAACTCGGCCTCAGGCATCCATAGCCGCACCACAGTCGGTGGTGATGCATACTGGGGCTTAATCTGAGGAAACCTAGGAAATCTCGGTGCACTGGGAAGTGAATCCTGCAGGATAGCTGCACTCAGGGATACGCTAAACACAATGGTCTGCAACCCCCGCAGTCAAGGGTGAAAGCTCACCGCTTGAGCAACACGGTTTGTCTTTCTGCTACGGAAGAACTGCAAACGTGTCTGGGGGTTAGCCGCAGAAAGAAATCGGGATGCTACAAACCGCAGAGTGATTTGGAACTCAATTCCACCTGACCCTGTGAACAATTCAGGAAACACCGAACCCTGTTCAAAGAAAAACAGAAAAAATGGGGCCATGAAGAAATCACAGCAAGGGAAGATTTGATGCATTCAGATTCTTGTTACTCTTGTTGCGTGGCAACAGTGCTGGTTGAGTCGACCAGTGAGTACGGAAAAAGGCTACAAAATGTAAACTTCAGAAATGGACTGAAAGCAAAGAGCTGTACATCAGATATACGCTGCATTGGAAGAACTTCTGAGATAGAAGAAAAAGCCTTTGTTCTCTTTTCCCTGTCCTCTTTCCTTTCTCTCCTCCCTCCCAGCCTCTCCTTGCATACACCCCTCTTGGCTTATTCTTGTAGGTTAGGCGTACTTCCAATATACTTTTTATTTCAATCCTCCTACTTCACAGTTTAGTCAAATTAACAACTTAAATTTTGTTTGGTAAACAAATTTTCCAAAAGCACTGAAAATAGAGAACATCAATGATTACTTATGAGTTGGATGGTCAAATGCAAAATGTAATTTTGGTTATTTCAAAGTCATTTCTGTGATTCTATTATGTACAGTTTCTCAAAATTGTCACTGTGCATTTAAAAGTAATGAATCCTACAGGCATTTGATTTCATGTGCACTTCCCTCTGCTTGCAGTGTACACTTTTTTGTAATTCAAATTGTCCCTCCAATCTCATTCTACTGTGATTGCTGTAGTTTCTTTCGTACGACGTAGCTAATCCAATGTAATCTTTACCTTTTTAAAAACCAGCATAGAGTACCTACTAGAGTTTTACATTGTTGATGACAGATAAACAATAAAGTGATGTTCTGGTGGAGGTAGAGTGATACGCTTTTTACTTCACTTTCCTAATACTTCTAGTTCACACGTGTAAATTATAGTGCTTCAGTTCACAGAGGTATACATATAATCCAAGAAATGAAGGACTCCTCAATTTTTGTTCAACTAGATCTGTAAAGATTTCTGCAAAGTAATTTTCCTTTGCCATATTACTTCTCTAGATGGTTGTTCAATAATGCATCCATAATGAATCTTCCACCAAGGATTTTTGGTTTTTAATCAGTTCGGCACTCAAAGTGTGATTATGGTCAGAAAAGTCTATCTATAAATGGCATCTTCTTACTTAGATCAATGTCCTGCTTGTCTGTCGGTTGTCTAAAAGACTTCTTGCTTCCTTTTTGAAGTGGGACACCTTAAGCAAAAGGCAACTTCCTTTTCTTAGAGCATATAAACCAAATGCAGTTCAGTTACAACTACAGGATCTTACAGGTGCTGATAGCTAAAGCAGAAATGCACGCTGGCGTTCTCAACCCAGATCAATTTGCGTAGCTATGTATGAAAAGTTTCTCTTTTGTAAACTTGGTGAATTCATTACGCACAGTTGCTGGAGAAACAATAAATGTGGAAAGATCCTTTATGCCATTTTAGTCACTTTTCAGAGTCAAAACACTTTAAATCCAACTTTTTTTCAATGCAAATTTAAGTATTAAAGGATTTGAGCCGAGCTCACTACTGGCATAAAATTCATGTAATTGAATGGATTTGCAGCAGTTCATCTGAGTAGAAAGCTTGGTTAGTAATTTTCAGATAACATAAATTAACACCAGGCATAAGTAATAGGAGAATTTGTATTATTTTTCAGTATTTGCACTATGCTAACTGCTCTGCCTCCTCGGTAGGTCTTAGAATTCACTTTCTCCTCTGTTGCAAATTTTTCATGGACATGCACTTTGAAGTGTAAGAATTTTCAACAGACACACGGCCTTTTTTTTGCATTCTGATTGCCTGATTAACTCTAGGGACGTCACAGGCTTTAGGTCTAAGGATACCCGTGCAAATGCATTCCACTGCCGTTGCTTCCTGAACCCTCTGCCACGCCGGGCATTGCAAGAGAGAAGGTGTTTGAATGTTGCAGTGAAGAACATTCATATGCAGAACAAGACACTTGACACTGTTGGTCCTTCTTCTTTTTCTCCAGTTAAAAATAACCTTACGAACAATCTGTTTGGAGTACCATAGGAACACGAGTGTATTGTACGTGCTGTTTTATTTCTTGGAAGCTGGGGGGAAGGGAGGGGTAATGCACTCACCTGTGGCTCATGTATTATACCTCTGCTATCCAGAAATGAAACACTTGTGTGGAGATGGGTTCTTACTGCGTAATTTAATAAAGTTTAAAAAAAAAAAACAAACCACCAAACGTATTCATAATTTCCTTATATGCAAAACTGCTTGCGGTAGTGAAAATTATGGGGGAACAATAAAGTGCCTAATAGAAAATGCAAACAAATATAGAACAAGTCCGTAATTAGAGCAGAATTCTAGAGACTTAAATTTGTGTAACTAATGTGCTTTTGTGTGCGTTTTTCTTGGTAAATGTTGAAAGTACGGCTAATTGGTTAAACCTAAAATGCAAATTAAATAAGACTGCATTAGTTACACTATCTTTTAAAAGATAATGTGTTTCTTCTAAAGATACAGAGTTACTTCATTTTTTCCAATAAAACTGAGACACAGTTTCTACAGTAAAAGAGACCTAGAATAATGCAAACCTAGAATAAAATCTTTGTATTAATATTAAACTAATTTCTCAACATCAAATTGAAAGTATGCTCATCATGTTTAAGTTGTGGCCCTCTTCTAATTACATAGACTGGTGGTTGCAAATGCAGTTACTAGTTTGCCAGCTGCCCTCTGTAAAGCCAGGATGTGAGCACTGCTCTACCAGATGGGTTACTGGGATGTGTTAAACAAACCGGAGTCATTAGTGGTGTCTTAGATTATTTTGGTGGAATAGTGGCAGTGGCAAGTTAATAAAACTGAAAGGGAAATTATAACAGATATGTACAGTAAACAGCAGTTATTTTTGGTACTTTGCAGGGACTTCATAGGCTGTATTTCCTTTGCAACAATATTTTTGCCTTCAGTGATTAGTCTATTTAGATAGTAGTATTTTGTATCTGTAATTTTTCATATATCTGTGAAAGACTCACATCTTTCATATAAATTAGATATAAATCAGAGGGAGGGAACTGGTTTTCCAAGGAAAAATGAACGAGACATTTATAAAAGCATTGGCGACACTTCATGCTAGTGTGAGGTTACCTTGCCTGGGAAAGGAGGGTGTTTCGCTGCACAAACCCCACTGTGGGAATTGAGCGGCCGTCAGCTCTGGCCCTGGGACACCACATAGTGCTGTCTGCCCTCGGGTAAATATTATTTGATCAGTTTAGTGTACCCTGTTAACTGCTTTGTGATATCTGAATGAAAAGCACCATATAAAAATACTCCTTTAGAAATACAATGGGAGAGGTTAAAGCTCCATTTCTCTAAATGCTATAGTCCTTAAGGTTAATTTGCTTCATCAATGTGTTCTGCACCTAGTACATTTGGCCATTCTGTTTTAGCACACTCAAGTACTTCAAAGGTTTCTTTTTTTGCAAGCTTTTCTTAAAATTACCAGACGCACCCCTGAAAAAAGTTTAAGATGACACCTGCTATCATCTTTTGCTTTCTTAATGCAATACCCAATTATCACATGCATTTTTTTTTCTTTGGTGGAAAATAGCTATTTATGTGTATACTGTTAAAATTTTAAAGAATTTCATTGAAAGTATAGATATTACATAAAACTAGTGTTTAAGTACATAGTGTTGTATGCACATAAATGCATTGCTCTAATCAGCTATTTTGCCATCAGAGTAATTTTTTATTAATAGCATAAGAAAAAAGTCGGAGACGCATTTATTGTATTAGGTATGATGAATGGGTGGTGGCTTAACATGTAAAATTCGTGTTTCTATGTCTGTTCTAAGTGCACAGAGCAATTAAACTGCTGCTTTTAAAGGTGCTTTGAAGTTAGCTTGGGCATTTAAGTTTCTGTGCATCTGCTAACAGAGAATCTCAGCATAGGAAGAATGCATCACATTGCAGCATGATCTGCGTCAGACCCTGAAGCGCACAGACACAATTGGCTTTCTATAGCTCAGGTAATGGATGGGAGGTGATGAATAGGTTTTCCACATTCTGAGCTATGGCTATTACCATTCTCTGCCTTCTACATTAGGACTCTGATTTTTAACAACCAAATTTATAAACATACATGTGTATGTATACACACACATCTGTTTTTCATTTTATGTTGAGCTTCCGAAGGCCTGGCTGCTCCAGGAGCGGGGTGTTGGGTAGCACAGCAGGGCCCCACGCTGTCCTGATCTCTGCAGTGACATGGCCCATCTCCTCTGGTGTTTCTGGGTGGGGAGGGTGTCCTGCAAGGCTTGCTTTTCCCTCTGCCCCTCTGAGCCACAGAGAAACCCTTACATGAGGGAGCTGCACCTCTGTGGGTCCACTAAGGTGGGAGGAAAGCTCCAACAGCAGACTGACTTGGGAGCTGGTGTTTGAAAGACTGGCTGGATGATAATGAATCTGCCACAGGTTGGAGATGATGGAAATCCTGCTTTTTTTCATTGGTAAGTGCTTGTGGTTTTGCAGTGAGAATCATACAAAAGGAAACCAGGAGCTGGCTGATCCCAGCAAATAGCCACAGAGGTGGCCTCTGCAGGACACCGCAAATACTCCTAGGAAGAGCAATGCATCATGCTTCTGCGTGTGTCCAGACTTCCTCGAAAGACTCATCAGAATTATTGCTGGCATCGCTTCCATAAGAAATTAGCTTTTGTTTGAACTTTGCTGTGGTGCAATTACATATTCTGAGGGTGGACTCCATCATTTTTAAGCGCAAAAATGGTACACAAAAATACTCAGCTTTTAGCAACATGTAAATGAACCTGAAAGTTGTTCGGTACAGTATCTATTCTTCATATTCAATCTTGAATAAGTCTGAAAAGCACCCTATAAAAGATCAAACAATTCAGTACAGACATGTTTTTGCTTTTACAGTATCATCCTTAGTCCTTTTTCCTCTCCATCAAGCTGGTGAGATGGATTGGAAAAGTATTGCAGTTTTGGTGCCAGAAACGGTAAGTCTTCTTTGCCCTCATTTTGGAATTGCACTATATCCTAGGGATTGTGATTAAGCTCATTAACATCTGTGACAAACATTTAGGAAGTTGAGTCAGAAAAAATATTTATATCCTAGCGCTTTTCTCCTGTGTTTATTCCTATGTTGCTACAGCTTCTGAAAAAAATAAAGCAAGTTGTTGCACAGATGGCAATTAGGATATGTAGGTCAGGCAGTGCTGGTGGTCAGAGCTGGAGAACCTTCTCGTGAAGGTAGGAGTTGTTCCATTGGTTTAGAATCATAGAACGGTTAGAGTTGGAAGGGACCTTAAAGATCATTTAGTTCCAGCCCCCCTGCCATGGGCAGGGACACCTCCCGCTAGACCGGGTTGCTCAGAGCCCCATCCAGCCTGGCCTTGTTTCCTGAGTGATGATCCCGACATCCCATACCTGTGGATTCTGCTGCCTACAGCTGGCACACAGGCTGCTTCACGTCGGTCACATCCAGTAAATAAATACCTAATAAATAAAACCAGCAAAACTTTAAGTCAAAGTCTGTTGGTGGCTGCCTCCAGTGCTGTGTTATTTCAGCAGTAACGGGCTATTTGTCAGCCTTGAAACATTCCCCATCAGAAGGCTCTGTGTAGTTCATAGGACACATACGCATATGATGTATGTCAAGAAAATGTAACATTCTTTTAGAAAGCACATAACATTTTTCCTAATAATCACACATTCAGGTTATATGGATCAGGCTTTTTAAACTAAAAGCCTTATCCTTGTAAGTCCTGGTGGGGAGGTGACTGTGTTACCACCCCGGTGCCGACGGCTGGGCTGCTGCCTCGCCGGCCGCGGCCGCCCACTGCCGGGGCCTCCTCACCGCCTGACAGGCAACAGCCGGCGCCACACCTCCACCAACGCTCGCCTCGGGCCCGGCCCGCCCCGGGCTACCTCGGCCCAGCCTAACACCCCCTCCCCCAGCCGGGCCCCCCTCCGCCGCCCGGCCCGGCCCGGCCCCGCTCGCCTCAGCCCCCCCCCGCGGCGGCCGCGCCCCCTCCTGCCGCCGTCGCACTGCGACGGAGGGCGGGGAAGGAGGCGCGGAGGCCCCACGCTGATTGGGCGGCTGTCGCAGTTCGAATCCCACAGCCAACCGGCTGTCGATGGGGGTGCGACGAGAGCGCTGTGATTGGTCCGCGCTGCGTTTCGAGCAGGCCAATCAGGGGGCCGAGAAGGGCCGCGCAGCTATAAATAGCGGCGGCGCGGGAGGGCGCGGCCGGTGGCGGTGTGAGGGCGGCGCAAGATGGCGGAGGGTGACAACAACAGCAGCGTCTACCAGCTGGTGAGGGCGGGCGGCACCGCACCGGGCGAGTCGCCCCTCCTGGGGCCGGTGGCGGGGAGGTGCTCTGCCTCCCGGTGGCTGGGGGAGGGCTGGCGGCCGGTCGGCCCTACGGGCGCTGTGGGAGGCGGGGGAGGCAGGCCTGCCCGTGGCGGCGGCGGCGGGTGAGGGCCGCCTCGGCCTCCTGAGCTTGGGAATGACCTCCCTGCGCCGGCTTTTGCTTCTGAAAGGTTCCCGTGGAGGATCGGCTTATGCCTTAGGGGCTGGGAGTGAGGAGGCCGCTCTGGGAGCGGGGACGGCTGCTGTCCTGCTGCTGGCAGGCCGGAGCTCGTAACAGCATCTGGCTGTACCTGATGTGCAGCGCTTGTGTTTAATATTCATGTCTTTGTGTCTCAACGTCCTTTGGCTGTGTTATCGAGTGCTTCAACAGTGCAGGAGAATGGCACGAGCTGGACGATTAGCCTAACTTAGATATGTCAAGGGTGGTCTTGAACACTCAAAAGCTTAAATCAGTCCAAGGATATGTATATTTGTCTCTGTGCTGCTGAACGGCTGTAAAAAGCACTGTAAAAGCATGTGAAAGGGCTGAAAAAGGGAAGCTTTTAACTGTGTTACTGATCGGTGCTGTTTCTTGCAGCAGGAGGCTGCACAGCCTGGGAGACACGGAGAGAAGCTGTCCATAGCACAGAGGTGGAGGGGAAGTTTGAATTTTTGCAGAAAAACTGCACAGAACTGTATTGCTAAAAATATGTGCAGTGCTCGGGAAGGATGCCCCTTTCAGAGCAGAAGTTAATGTTTATGGAAAGTTTGTTGTTTGATTAATGAAAGAACACTTTTGATGGATGGGCTCTGGAATTCAGTGGTGGTGACAAAGGATGACTTAAGCGTTCTCTACCTGGCCTAGAGGGAAAACAACTTACAGTAGTTGTCTTCTAGGCTGCCAGAGACTATTAATAACACTGTTATATTCCAGTCTCTTTCCCAGCAAATTTTCTCAGGGTTGTGTTGTTAAATGCGGACAGACAGGTAATAAAGCAAAACAGTTTGCTATAAAATGTCTTCTGGAGAAACACAGCTTATTTTTTCTCCATGTGACAGTTTGTGTTTATAACGTGAAATAGATATGATAACTGAAAGGTGTTCAGCAGTGTGTCAGATAATTTTCTTTTTTTTTTCCTTTTTTGTCCTGAACTGTAGTTTTCAAATAGTTTCCAATGTTATTGCACAAGAAAGCTATGCTTTACCATGGTAGTTGCACTCAGCTGTCCTTGTTATTCTAGTGGTGTCAGGCTTCTCATTTGAGATAAGTGTAGCACACAGTTGAGAATGAAACCTGCTCTACTATCTCTGCACAGCGCATATGCAGGTCTTGGTGACTTTTCATCTCTTAGTACTTGGGTAGTGATCGGTTCTGGTTGTGGTTACCTGAGTTCTGTAATCTCTGAGATCCCTTGTCCCACTGAGGGGAAACTATTAAGCTATGTTAAATGTGGAACACCTCAGGTGAACTGCTTAGTGAGCTGATGCCAGAGCAGGTAGGTCCTCCTTGCAGAAGATGTGTAGGGAGGAATGTAGGAATAATATAGGAAGAAGAGTTTAAAAGCTGCCTGATCACTGTCTTGGTCAACTGTGGAAAAACTTTCTTTGCAGTCCAAATGTGATCAGTTGGGTAACTTTCCTCTACTTTGGATTCTGAGGTTTTATCCATCTTCCGTGTAATAAAAAATTGGTGTTGGACAGCAACTAGAAATCTTCAGTTTAATGTGGTAGAGTTGTCTTTGAAAATACGTATATTTTAAATAGTTCTTATGGTGCAATTTTTCAGATGTTGACACTGAAAACTTGAAACATTTTAGCAAGACTTTAAAATTTGACTTTTCTACTAATCTGGGGTGAGGGTGTACTGTAAATGAGCAACTGGGGCAAAACACCTTGGCAAAATCTGTGAGGAGGTATCGTTTGGTCTAAAAACATATGCTGCTACTTTTTTAGGATCCTGACTATTTTAAAGTATCACTGCTACAATGTCATAACTTAGTACAAAACTTACAACGTTATTAGCAATCTCATTACTCAGAAAGTTTTGTGACTGGGGTCTTTAATTATAACACTCTTTTTTTTTTTGTTAGCTACTTTGAGTGTAGGAGTTCATTTGATACTCTGGTTAGTAATTAAAGAGTTTTCTCCTCTTTTTGTCTAGGCTGCGGAAACTGCTAGCTTGGAAGAGCAGTTGCAAGGATGGGGAGAAGTGATTTTGATGACCGATAAAGTTCTTCGCTGGGAGAGAGCCTGGTTTCCTCTGGCGCTGATGAGTGTTGTTTCCTTTTCTTTTCTGTAAGTAGCTTGTGGAGGGAGCCTAGAACACCACTGCACTTTCATGGCTGGTAGCAAAGCTGTTAGGTAAATTAGTAAGATGGCTTTAAAAATCTGATAGGAAGGCTCTTGCTCCAAGTTCTGTTCCTGAATGCGTTTGAACTTTGTTGAAAAGAAAAACCTCCAGTATTGAGAACAGGAAGTAACACAAGTCACATCCTGCTCTGAGGGGGAGAAGTGCTTTCTGCAAAAGCTGTTAGCCAGTAGTGGTTGCTGTGGGTTTTTAGCATGCTCAGCTGTATGTTCTTCATTGGTGTGTTCATATTCTGCCATCATCCTTTGTATCCTGCTTCTTAGTCAAATCTGGTTATCACCTTTGGCTTTTTTCCCCAAACCAACAGCAATATCATTATGGAAAACTTGTTTCCATAGGGCAGACTTTCCTATTCTGCATCTGTGATGTTTAGGATGGGTTCAATCAGTTTTGCACAACTTGTTTTTTTACATTCTCTGTCCTGTCCTTTGAGAAAGGAGGAGAAGGAAAGACTGGAGGTAACTTTCAGTCAACAGGATGAGAGCATGTTGCCTGTCTCTGGATTGGAGATAAAAACGGGCTTGCTGGAGGCAGTCGTACATACTTTTACCTAACATGGTAGTAGTCAAGGTGACCCCAACCTGCCTTGTACAGATAAGTGTCCACATCAGCTGTGGAGTTTGCCAGTTGAATGCGTTTTTGGGAGTAAGGAGAAGAGGGGAGTTACAAAAATAAATGTTGAACCACGTGAGGCAGGGGTGATTGGTCTTCTGGCTAGTATAAATGTTACGGTCCTCAGGGGAGGTGAGGAGGATGGAAGTCAAATGAAACTGAAAAGTAACATTTAAAAGAAGTAATTGCATGAGCTTCAGGGTATTCTGTTATAAATTCTGTGAGTATAGCAGGAAAGATCTTGTGTTGAATAATACTTTGAGGAAATAGACAGAACTACTTCAGATTCTGAATTGGTACTTCATCAAAAATGAACTTGAACATTCAGCGCAGTAACACTGTACCAGATGTATAGGAAGACTGGCCTTGCAATAGACACTGTCATTTCTTTTATTACTTCAATGTTCAGGAAGGTCTGTTAAGTGCAAATAAGTAGTGCAGGGCACAGCTGAGCATTAACAGACACTTGCGAGATGAGCTAGTTCTTGTCCAGTACCCATACTGCTGCATTTGAGTGATGGCACGCTTAATATGTAAAAGCACAACACCGTCCTAATTGGAGGTTTATGGCTTCTTGTCCAGAACAGGTTTGGTTAGCTCTCACAGCTGAGGCAGAGCAAATGACAAGCCACAGTGGATCTGAATGCTGTGACTTACTTAAGAGCCAACAAGATTAGAGCTTTCACCCTACCTGGTTATTTCATATGTTCACTCACTTGTCCTCATCCCTCGGTCAGTGTTAAGTTCACTAGGTGTCAACTTCTGAGAGAGCAATAACGATGAATTTTTATTTCTAATGAACTTCATACTATGATTGCTGTATTGTAGCAGTTCCTTAACATACTAGATATTTTTTCATCTGTATTTCTTTGTAATAGCGTTGAAGTACTTAAACCTCTTTTTATGAGTAATAGGAGCAAATTTGAAGTTTGTTTTGAGGTTGGGCAAGTGGTAGGTCTACTGTTTGAAGTCCTGAGCCAATCTGAAGAGATGACTAAATACGTCTAGTATTTTGGAGTCTGAGTGTCTAGAAATCATTTCTGTTATCTTCTTTCTGCAGAATGATCTACTACTTGGACCCATCAGTTCTTTCAGGTGTCTCCTGTTTCGTTATGTTCCTCTGTTTGGCTGATTATCTTGTTCCTGCTCTTGCACCTAGAATCTTTGGCTCTAATAAATGGTGAGGAAAGCTTGAACTAAAAGTTTCTTGAGTATAAATAAACTATGAACTTTATCAAAATGGATATCTGACTTGCAAATATCAAATGATTACTTTATAGAGTCACTGTAGTGAGAAATCGGCAATCTCTATAATATATGAATTGAGGACACTAGTTAGATGTCCTTCATTCTTCTTTTTCTGAAAGATAACTACTACAACATATCTTTATTCCTTATCTTCTAGAAAAATAAGATTTTTGTCAAAGGAGTAGGCACATTCTTTGCTGTCCATTAAGGATGCTAGTTAGTTCTGCTAAACTAGTTTTTAGTAATTAATGGATAATGGATACTGAGAAGTAAAAGTATGAAGAAGGGTATTGTATTATATGTTTGGAGAGAGTGGCAGTAATAAATACGGTGAAGGAGAAGGGCAATGCAGAGAGTAGGAATGTGATCGTAAATGATTGAAACAGATTTGAAGAAGGGCAAGGCTTATCTAACAACAGTAAGCTGCAGAAGAACCTTATTCGGAACTAAATTTTGAGCTAAAAGTAAATTTTAGCATAGCTGCTTTAAGATGATTAGTGGATAAATGTTCTTGTCTAATCACGAACCAACATAAAAGCCAAAGTAATACACACCTGATACCAGTGTGTGTGTGATACACTTGTGTGTATCGCACTGGTATCAGATTTAAAAACAATGGTCTTCTGGTTTGACTATGGTTGCTCTTTGGGAGTCAATCTAAAGAGAGACAGTGTACAGAAGAATTATGTGGGCAATTGCATTACAATGCTCAATAAAGATAAGGCATAAAACTAAGTGAAGCAAATGCCAGGATAAGTACTGGATAAATTTTTACTGCTGGAAAAATACCATGGGAGATTTTTTAAATTTCAGATGAAATCTTGAATTCTAATTTCTGGCTTTTTTCTTTAATAAAAGGACTACAGAACAGCAGCAGAGATTTCATGAGATTTGCAGCAATTTGGTAAAATCTCGTCGCCGCATTGTTGGCTGGTGGAAACGTCTCTTCACACTGAAGGAAGAGAAGCCTAAAATGGTATTGAGTTCCAGGAGTTCATCTCTGTTGTCTTAAGATTTTATTTGTTTTGTCTTAGTATTTTAGCAAGACACATGTCTGAATAAACTGATATTTCAAACCAAGAGCCAGCAGTTCTGGCTGTGACTTAATGCCAGTCACACATCTTATTCAAATATGGAGTGGCGAGATACATGACTTAAAACTTGCAATACGTGCAGTTAGGAGCATACCCTTGATACTAAGATAAAGCTAGTCTGAGTTTCTTTGGATAAGTCAGTTTTTGGAAACACAGCTTGTTTCCAGTGTACACGAACTGTCTGA
Source organism: Anarhynchus alexandrinus (assembly GCA_008711295.1). Classification (NCBI taxonomy): domain Eukaryota; kingdom Metazoa; phylum Chordata; class Aves; order Charadriiformes; family Charadriidae; genus Anarhynchus; species Anarhynchus alexandrinus. The sequence goes on from VUYV01000019.1 coordinate 1,664,674, forward strand.
AAAACTAGATCTTAGTAATGTGTCAGCTACCTGAACTACTGAGTTTACTGTCCTGAAAACAGCTTCGGGTACTGTGTGAGGCTGAAGTTGTGTCCATGGGGATGGCGTAGTCTGACTCTGAGGGATATCTGGACAGGAAAGAACTGGCATCCTGTAAAACTGATGCTCTGAAAATAAATGAGAACATACAATTGTAGACTCTGTAATCTCAGTTTTAACAAGCCTATGCATAGGTATCGCATGTGGAAGAGCCTGCAAACTCCAAGTTAGTTTTAAATGTTGAAGTGTTGCCAGATGCTGAAGGAAAGGGGGAGAATTCCCAACAGATCTGTGATAACTGTTCCTTTTTTTTTTTTTTTTTTTTAGTACTTCATGACCATGCTTTTTTCTCTTGCTGTGGTTGCCTGGATTGGACAGCAAGTTCATAATCTCTTTCTGACCTATCTTATTGGTAAGCGTGCAGCATGCAAAACAGAAGTAACTTTTTTGTTAGCTGCCTGAAATAGTAGGAGGCTGGCAGAAGTAAGTTTTGATTATTTGAGTGTGGTGATTTTTGTTGTTGTTGTTGTAGGGTTTTATTTTTCTGTTTTCAAGCAATTAATGGGGTTTAAGGGAAGCAAGGAATTGCAAGGTGACAGAACCTTGTTAAAGGAATATTAAGTAATTCCCCCTCTTTTTTTGTCCTCTCTCTAGTAAGCTTCTTGTTGCTGTTTCCTGGACTAAACCAGCATGGGATCATTACAAAGTATGTTGGAATGGCCAAAAGGGAGATAAACAAACTTCTCAAGCACAAGGAAAAGAAAAATGAATGAAGACAACTGCTGTTCACTCTTGTAAAAGGTTTCCTGGGGAACAGTTTTGAGAATTAACGTATAATCAAGATGATAGAAGTTGTACTGCTCACTGGCTTTTTTTTTTTTATTGGCTCCCTGATGAAGTGAAAATGTCACTCTAGCAACTGCTGTGGGTTTGTGTCTCTTGCTGTGCTGACTAGGGTTCTGCAGCCTGCAGCTCATCTTGTAGGAAAGATCCTGACCTTTGATATACGGAGCTTATTAAGTGTCTTCACCAAACTAAGAGGCCCCATAAATACCCCAACTCAAGGAACAGCAGAATTGTAATGTGTGATAGCATTTCTGTAACTGTGGTAGTTTCACTGATCATTAATTTGTAGCTACAGCAGGTATGAAAGGCAGTTCTGAAAGCTTACGCTTCTTGAGGGCTTGTTACTACTGATCCTTGTGGAAGGAGGACAATTAGCTGAATGCTAATGATCGTAGCTGAGGGTGCATACCCAAAATCGCTGCAGAAGGTGATCCCATTGTCTCACAGAATCTGCTTGCTTTTTTTGGCTGCATGTGCCAGATTATCTGTTGACTAGGGGTCTGGAATATATAAATTTGTAGTTCAGTAACTTAGCTGTAGCGTAAACTTCAACTCATTGCACTGAGACTGTAGAAAATGAGTTAAGGTGTGTGTTACCTTAACAGCTGATTGTTCTAAAAACTGCTGTTGTCATGGAGCCATGTAGCACGTTTGGTTTTATGAATGTTGTTGTCTGTATACAGAATCACCTTGGATATGCTAGGTTTGTCTCTGTAAATAAGCCTGTCTGAATTGTTTGTGCTTTTCTATGACCTCTCCCTCCTTTTTTTAAAACTGAACTTTTTTTCTTTAAAAGCTGAAACCTGTGTTAATGCATTTTAAAAGTTTACTGTTTTAAAATGAACTCTCTTCAGTGTCTATTGTAACTGTTGAATAGGTAAATACAGACTAAAGAGAAACTTCTTTGTGTCTTGCTCTTTGTGAATATACAGAAAGTTGCATAAATGTGTCTTTCGTTCAAGAGCGGGACCTGGGAATGGTGTGTTCTGACAGAAACACTCCTGTGGTTTGAAATAGCTCACTGTAAATAGTAACTTTTATCAGCCATGACCATACGCTGACAGCTCCTGCTGCCGAGGGGAAAGGCTGTTGAGTCGTCGGCAGTTGGTGAACGCTGATAAAAGTGACGGGTTGTGGGTGAACCGGTGGCAGCCAGAAGGTGTGATGGAGCTGAGCTGTGGGGAGATGCTGCAGTGCCATCTGGAACCGTTACTCAGGAAACTCTGCTCTGCTTCGCTGGCACACTGGAAGGGGACGGGGGTGCTGTCACAGAGCTGTCCCTCTGCCCCCACACTACCTCTGCTGTTCCAGTGCTGGGAGCCACGATCCTGTTTTAACTTAAAGTTTGGTACAAACCCGGGCCGTGCGCTGTGTGTGGCTTTGTTCACCTCAGACCTGCCGCTCCCTCGCGGTGCAGAGTAGCGACGCTCTGCACCAGTGTCCGGGGCGCCGCTCAGACTCCGGTGGAAACCAGCGCTATTGGGAATCCCTCCACTGTGCCCCGCTAAACCCGTTTGTGGCTGTTGCCCCGCGGGCTCGGCGGGCGCCGCCGCTTTTTTGCCCCTCGCGCCCCGCCGTAGCGCCGCGCAGCGTTCTGGTTGCTATGGGAACCCGGGCAGGAGCGTCGCTCCGGAAGTGCGGTCTGCGCCGCTCGGCCAATGGGGATGACCAGGCCTGCGACGCCAAGTCTCGCGAGATCGCGCCGGGCACCTCGCGCCCACGGCCCTCCCATAATCCTGCGCGGGCGCCCGGCCTCTTCCTTTTCCGCCATCTTGCTGCACCGGTGAGTGGGGGCTGCTGCAGGGTCCCGGCTGCCATCCGCCGCCTCCCGGCCCCATCCGCCCCCCGCCGCTGCCTCTGCGCGCCTCACCGGGGCCGTGAGGGTGCGCCCGACCGGCCCGGCCCGTTTTGAGCCGCCGGCGTCTCCCCTAGCGCTCGCTGGAGCCTCCGGAGTGGAGGGCGGGGGGAAGCACCCTCCTGCCTGTGGCTCTGCTCTCCGCGGAGATGCGGGGCGGGAGTCGAGGGCGGGGGCTGGCGCGGCAGCCGGGCCCGGGCCGGTGCGGTGGGAGGCTGGGCTGGGCAGGGCTCGGGGGAGCCGGGCCGCGGAGTCTCCGGACTGCAGGGAGTGAGGATCGTGCGGCCGAGGCCCGGGAGGAGGTAGCGGAGGGCTCGGGGAGCGGGCGGTGGGCTGGGCCCTGGGCGAGGAGGCGGCCCTCGGGACGGAGGGACTGCGCTCCCCCGGTTGGCAGGGATTAGCCAGGCCTGCTCGCTTGAGGGTCCCTGGCTTAGTGGTAAAAGCCATCGTGTGCCGCAGGACCTGGCCAGCTCGGGAGTGGCCCTGGTCAGGAGACCTCCCTGTCCAGGCCCGGCAGTGCGCTGCCTCTGTTAGTAAGTGGGGTGATGGTACCGAGTGTTGTCATACCTCGGGGTGCTTGGGGGGCTCTTGTCTTGATCACTGGGATGCAAGAGTGGATGCCCAGTTTCCTTTTCAGAGTGCTGCGTTGCACTTGCATCCTGCAGGTTTTTTGCAGATAAGCAAGCCGAGCAGCATCTGTTGTACTTGATGCCATCTATGACCTAGTTTTTGAACAGGGCCAATACTGCATAATTAGGTTTTAACGTTCAAAAAGAGTCACCTGGGAAAGGTGTCACACTGGTGAAATGTTGTCTAGATTGTGGTTTTTAAATCTTTGTGTATGCGTGCTGATAAAGCCAAGTTTAAATAAGCATGTCAGACTTCCTAACTTGCCATGATAGTTGTGAATCCGCTTGAGCATACCTGCGTATGTGATTTGATCTGCTTTTTAGCTTAAGAACGCTTTTTAAGGTTTAATGTAACTTTCTGTTAGTCTTTCATCTTTTAGGTCTGAAATTAGCCTTAAAAAAGCATGCTGCTCGGTATTTTTGTGCTGAAAAGCTGGTGTACGTAACTGCCTCTCCTCTTCCCTGCAGGCACCATGGTGCGCATGAATGTTCTAGCCGATGCTCTCAAAAGCATCAACAATGCAGAGAAACGTGGGAAACGCCAAGTTCTCATTAGGCCGTGCTCCAAAGTAATCGTCCGGTTTTTAACTGTGATGATGAAGCACGGTAAGTCTAGAGTGCGCAGCACTGATGTTTTTTCTCATTCATGGTTTCTGTGGCTGCTCTTGTGTTAAGGTGCTTTGTGACTAAAAGTAAATCACAGTGCTTGAACTGGTTTTGTATGACACTGTTAACTGAGTTGTGTTAATGTAGCTAAGTATTGTATATTTGATTTGTTTGCTAATGTTTTGTAGGTTACATTGGTGAATTTGAGATAATTGATGATCACAGAGCTGGGAAGATTGTTGTCAATCTCACAGGCAGACTCAACAAGGTAGGATTCCTCTTCCTGAATTCAGTTCTCTAGGAAAATATTTAAATGAGACTTTTTTTTTTTCTGTTTGTCCGCTCTGGTGCTGAAAGAACTACTTGTAAAGAAATTGGTATTTATTGAATCCATATAAATGAGAATAATACGGGTATTATCAGTGTTTATCAAATGCTTGTTAATTTTTCTAGATTCATAACGGTATGGTTGACTAATTACATTTCTTTTAAACTCTGAATTTGTAAGACATTCTCAGGGAAGTCTGCTTGCAAGTGCTGTGTGTTTCTCTGTAAAGGCTTTCGGGCTACCTAGTGATTTCTCAGTTTCTTTGATGTTTAAGCTATCTAGAAGACTTGTCTTAAGAGATGGAAACTGAGTTGCTTTCCAGTTGATGTTTAATACCTGTAAATGTTGAGAAGACAAGCCTTTCTCCTGCCGCTAGATGGGCTTCGCTGGCAGTTAAAGGAAAGCTGAATGTTATGTTAATTGGTACTTTTTAAGTTCCTGGGGCATATGAAGTATTTGTGTCTGTTTTGGACATTATTTAAATGCTTTTGTCTCAAAATACTGAGCTGTCTAGTTCTGTGATGACTTGCTGTGGATCATTGTTTCCAGTTAAGCTATTCAAGTGAGAGGTGGTTCTTTAATAAAGAAATGAAAAAATTACTTGGCCAAAATATGTTGAGGGGTATCTCCATGATGAACAAATATTGCAGCTGAAAAGTGCTTGAGTGTAGTAGGCAGAGAATTCTGACACCGCCCAAATTACTAATGTTATGTATCTGTAATAAAAATACTCTATGTCAGGTTTGAGTATAGTGTTCCTTGAACTCTTCTGAGATGATTTCGTAACAGATCTTTTGGGGTGCAGCTGGATATTCTGTTTCTCTCAATAGTTGCAATAAGGGAATAGTTGTTTGGTTCAGAAAAATGTCCATCAGTGCAGGAAGGTGTGCTTCTGTTTTGCTCTTGGACATTTATTAAGATAATTGGGAGCCAATGAGGTAACTGGGGGTGGTAGTAGTGGTCATGGTCAGTACGTAATACAATGAACTTGAAAACTTCGATAACTTTTATGCATGTTAATTTTTCCCTGTTTAAAATCTACAGGGTTTTTTGCTAACTATGTATGATGATTAGAAGTAGAATATCCCTGAGTAATTGCAGGTTTTTTGATGATATAGGATGCTTAATAATCTCCAGTGGTTTATAGTATCCTTTTGTGCTCTCCCAGGTCTAGCCATTGATTTGTTCATTTAGCTTCAGCAGCAGTTCACACAAGGGGGAGTAGGCAAGGCTGAGGAAGTAACAGCTGAATAGCTGGGTGAGAGTCTCGGCTTACCTGAGAGGAGGCTCTGTTTCATATTATGGGTAATGGAGTGTGCTTCTTGGTACTCTAATCTTTTGCTGCCAAAAATATTTTAATTGCAGTTGTTAAATTTCTTCATCCGGTGAATTGGAATCACAAATGTGCAGATCCAGTTTATAAAGTTCATCAGTTTGTAATGGAATTCTGTTTTATAGTGTGGTGTAATCAGTCCCAGATTTGATGTTCAGCTGAAGGATTTGGAAAAGTGGCAGAACAACCTACTGCCTTCACGTCAGTTTGGGTAAGTATGGAGAAGAGTTAAATCTGCATTGCATGTAAAAATACGGGGCGGGGGGTATTATGCTTTCATACTGCCTGAGATAACTTGCCAGACACCTTTTCTCTCTGATCAGTCTGGAGGTGGATACCAGTCTAAAAATCCATCTTCCATATAAATGCTCTTTTTAACCAGTTTCAAAAGGGCACTGCTAAGCAAGGACCTGTTTTTGTTGGCTTTGGTGAATCCTGGTTTCACCATTTCTATCTACAGTTTTCTGGGAGAATAGGTCTTTTTCTTTTACTCGTTCTAATTTTATTAATGTCCATTTATAGATGGGGAGGAGTCATGTAAGTTACCAGGTCACTGGAATTACGTTGTACTACTTTAATTTAAACTTCCTGATTGTGTGCAAGTTGTTTAGATATTAAATTATGAGAGACTCAGAGCCTCTGTTAAACAAACCTCCACACGGCAGAAAATCTTACTATTATGCAGTATGTTTTTCCTTCCCAAAATTCACTGAGTCAAGAGTAATAAATCTCAGTGCACAAGGATGACAGAGCTAGAAGAGTCTTCAAGGGCTCAGCCACTCTGTCCCATCAAAGGCAGGATGAACGGTTCCTTGTCATTTCTGTTCTTAAAGCTCCAGTGATAAGCTGCTTGCTTTAGCTGCGCCTATATAGCTTACTAGAGTGTGTTGTCATAGTGAGATTTTTTAGAGTGTTTATAGAGTGGTGGGACAAGGTTTCAGACACCAAGCTGTGTGGATGAAGTATGCTGATAATCCAAACATTGGCATTAGCAATGACTAAGGCTGCTTCAGTTGTCAGTCCGGATCCAGATACTCATCTGCATCGGTGCACAGTGTTCAAAACACTGGGAGGCAGAGCGCTCGGAGGTGAGGAGCTGTCTGGCACCATGGCAACTCTACCTGCTCTGAAGGAAAACGTCTGCTTAAAATAGACGCAGACTTTGGCTAGATAGAGTCGCTGCTGCTACGACAGCTGAACTGACTTTACAGTGGGAATGTGACAGAAAACTTCTTGCTGAGACTTAAGCAAATGTTCATAGAGCGGAAGCCCATAAATGCCCTTTGTGTGCTGCAGAGCTGTACTCGTGAGAGGAGCCTGATAACCTGATCTTAGTTCTGTTAGGCCTGTTCTTACAGAAACAGATTTTACTGTTGTAATACAGAAATGAAGTTAGTGGTGTCAACTCTGCACGGGCATAGAACAAAATGAGAAACTGAACATTGTTCTTTCGTTAACAGGTACATTGTACTGACAACCTCGGCTGGCATCATGGACCATGAGGAGGCTAGGCGAAAACACACAGGAGGCAAAATCCTGGGATTCTTTTTCTAAAACTTGTAAAAAAAGAGGATACTAATAAATTCTTCAAATGGACTCTGGTGTTTCCAGTCGGTATTTTAACGGCATCTAACACTGCCTGTGATAGTGCTTGTCACAGACAGCTCTTCGGTAGTGCTTAAATTCCATCTTTACTGCAAATGACATTCAGGTTCCACACCATCCCTGGTCACAACTTCTATTTCTGTTAATAATATAACATACTTTCAAGAATTACCACTTGACTGACAGTTACAGGTCACTATAGAGAATAGCCTCAGCAGGGAAACTAACGTTGAAGTACATACTCAGGTGGCATGTGGTGGGATCGCATCTTGGTTGCTAGATACGTGTGTCTCCATAGTTACGTATATGTGACTACTTAGCTAAATAATAGAAGATGCCTTGCTAGAAGTTATTTCTTCTTTATAGTTTAAAAAGTTATGAGGTGCAGGATTGTGGAATAACTAACATAGTTGAAGTTTGATTTCAGATCACAAACATGTTTCACACCTTACAGTGTAAGGAGTAACTGAAGTAGAGAGGTGAATAATTTTTTTCCATCAAATTTCTAGTTTAAAAGTCCTTTAAAACATCAGGTTTGGGTAGGGTGGTTGCTGTGCAGCTGCTTTGCATGTTGCCACGAAGACTTAACTGTTTGGCATTCTTTTAAGTTACTTTTTGGAGCGAGGAAGTAGGAATATCTGAACCTACAGGTAGTGAATGTTCAGTATTGAATGAGTTGTTGCTCTTTGTTTCAGGCATCTGATGTACAACTGCACAACGTACTTGATACAGAAAACCCAACAGATTTCTTTCAAAGCAGTGCACAGAGCAGGTGACTATAGCTGAACAGCTACTTCAAGGTGGCAGAGAACAGGAAGAAGCAAGCTTCTGGGCTGACTGCACTGTCTGTTATCAGCAGCTGGAAATACCTTGCCTCATTTCGCTTTGTTTGAAGCCTTTATTAGGAAGGAGCCTATTGAAATGTGGCAGGCCTGGTTCAACATGCTTAAAAACAGCTGTTGAATTTGCAGTTCTCGTGATACAAACAGTTGGAAACACTTTTCCTTCTTGGTGATACATCGTGGTGCCTGATATGTATGGTTGCTTGAGTTGGAAGTGGTGTGCCCTGAAGTTGATACTTATCACAACGCTTTTCAGAGAGCCTTGGGATGGAAGTGACTGTCTTCAGGCACAAAGCCTTTAAACTCTATGACTACGTAACCTGTTTCATTTCAGTCTGTTACTTTTTATGGAGAAAAGGAGACCTGATACTGCTAAGCAAACAGGTCTTGACTCTCTTCAGAGAGGCAGCACAGTCTCGCCTAATGTGGTGGCTCTTCTCTGAGGAAAAGGAGCGAGCAACAGAGCTGCGAGTGCCCGCAGTACGGCTCTGGTGGAGTACACCAGCGTCCCGTAACAGTGCCCACACTACGGCTCTGGTGGAGTACACTAGTGTCCCGTAACAGTGCCCGCAGTACGGCTCTGGTGGCGTACACCAGCGTCCCGTAACAAGAGGCTTGCAGCTTGACTGAGAAGAGCAGGGGAATAATAAAAAAGGCTAGTTTACCTGTTTTATCTGTCTCGTGCAGGTTAAGGTCACAAAGTGTGGGTTGCAGGTGGCATCAAAACATTCAGATGTGACTGGTATGGTTTTTGGTTTGATTTGAAACAAATTTGCTTAGCTGAAGATAATGATCTGTGCACTGAATTACAAAGAGGAGTTATGAAGTGAAAAGAGGTCTGTCTTGACCCCTTTTTTTTATTGTCAAATCAAGCTATTTTGTTACAGGTGTTTTTTTCTATTCTAAATGGAGATAATTCTTCAATACTAAGCACTGATACACACACGAGCTTTCATAGTTCTTGCTCAGAGTAACCCTGAAGATCATACCAAGATTCCACTGTTCCTTTTTATAAAATCTTGATTTTTATTATTCCAGAATAGAACACACGTTTCTGATACCTGATGGAAGGCAGTCAGTGACACTTTAAGGCTTCCTTTAGATGAATTTACTATGGCTTCAAGTTCCCTGCTAGTTTGACATTCATGTTTTAAACCTATTTTATACAGGACACGCAGGGTTTTTCCAAACCAGGTTACTGTGTACGTCCGTTACTACCACAGAGACTTCTGAAGTGAGAGTATTTCTGATATTTTCAGTTGATGGACCAGTTAGGAATAGACTCTGTTAATTTATTTCACAAGCCAGCCTGACAACTTTTGTAGAATTATTAAATGGAAATTAGAGCTCCAGCGTAAAAATGACTTTGAGAGAAGCATGCAGCAGCAGATGGACCTTTGCCGGGGTATATCTAACAAATGTAACTGCACACTGCCTTCCCCCGCGTGGGAGCTGATGTAGCTGACCCGAGTTCAGAGGATGATCTCTGAGCTTGCACCTCGCTGATGAGAGCTTTACTCCTGGGTGATCGCAGCTGGCCAAGATCCAGGGAACTTCTGACGCGAGGCTCGGGAGCTGACGCGCAGGATTATGACATGCCCTGCAATGCAACTGCTTGAAACAGGGTTGCAGAAATTCTTATTCTCAGACATGTTTAAAATCTGAAAGTGGTATTTTTTTAAGCCTCAGTGATGTTTTCTGAGCTGAAGGCACGTGCTGTGGGAAAGCAGTGTGTGTAAGTAAAAGTTAACAATTGTGGGGTAATAAAAGGATTAACAGGGAGAGGTGAGAGGGGGAAAAAGGCTCAGTGGTTGCAACTGGCAATCAAGGCACAGTGTGTTTAGAGAAGGTGTTTGGTAGCAGAGGGGGACATTTATGACGAAGGAGTCCCCTATGGGACAGAGGAAGTTGTCCTTCATGTGTGGAAAACTGGGAGGTGGATGACACCTGAGGAAAGCGTCTGTGCTGCAAACCCCTGACTCACTAAGCTTTACTGTGGTGCCACCCTGGACACCTGCAGTCTGACGAACCTGGAAGGGATTGTGTCACCTCCGTACCCTTCTGGATGGAGAGAGAAGTCTTGGCCTTTTGGCTGGAGATCTGCTTCTACTGGCTAAGCCAAATTGAACACCCATGTCTGTGTGAGCGTGGCCGCTTGCCCGGCTGTTGTGCCCTGGGGAGGCGTCATATTATGGTATGGATAGTGTCTGGTGATGCTGCACTGCCTATCGTCTCTTCTTACCTGCGCAGCTGATCACGAGAAGGTAAGTGTCAGTGGTCCTAGACACAGGTGGTAAAACAGGGTCAGAATTTAAAATTTATGTCGTGAAAATTACTTATTAAGTCGGAAGTAGTTGGGAGAGGGTTGGTGACCCATCTGAGGGTACAGCCTGGTCTCATTTCTGCTGTCAGACATATGATCAATGTTTCCAGATGTGCATTGCCATTGCTCCTTATGCCAACGTTTAATAGCAGGATAGAAGGTGTTCAAACCGCCTGCCGTGCATTAAGAGAAATACCTATTTATTGTTGCAGTGGGAAGGTGTCAACAGATGGCAGCATCCGTCTTTGAATGGCCGGAGCCTGAGGCAATCTGTGGGAGAGGGGTCCCAACAGGGCTTTGGCGCTGCTGCTGTGCTCCCTGCTCCCTCTGCAGAGCGAAATATCCCGACTGCTCCTGTGCTCTCGTCCACAAGTCCATAATTTTTTCTGTCTTTGATGCAATAGAGCCTGATTTGAGATAATATGGGAGGTGAGAATAAGTGTGGATTTTCAAAATACAGCAACAGGGTAAAAAGCCTGGTGTGCGAGAGTGGCTTCACTGGAAATGCACTGTCTCCTCCTCGTCCTTTTGTTTTCCACCACAGGTAACTCAGGCAGGTCCCTTCCCCGGAACGGAGCCTGTGGTTTCTTTCTCAAACTCAGGTGCCAATTACTTGCACCAGAAATGCAAGCTGTGATTAAACCTTGTTCTCCAGTGTCTGAACAGTTATGTTAGTGGCTCTCTCTCGCCTGCGGAGTCTAGGTGAAAGCCAGCGACGACAGACAAGGGGTGTGCGGCGGTGCGGCAGAAAGCAGGGGAAGAAAAGGGGTTGGAGTGTTGAGCCGGGCTTTAGAACTCGCCCCAGCGAATTCGGCACCGAGGAGTTATTTCACAGCAGTGAAAGAATGCGCAGACGCTCGTGGCTGGCGTGGGGGCCCTGACGCGGGTGCAGGAACGGGGAGCACGGTGATGGTGATGAGCACGTCAAGATGTGCAGGTGAGGTTGACGGTAGAGGATAGGAGACGTTGTTTGTTTTTGAAGGATCTGGGACTGCCAAAGCTATTATTTTTGGGGGTTTAATTAAAATTACATGCTCTCAAATGACAAGATTTTTTGTGTTTTGTCTAATGTTATTTAGCTAATTTAGATTTAAGACAAGACTACCTATTGTTCAGTGTTTTACTGCCAATTAATGTCAATATCAGGCTCTGAGTGAGTATCTGGGTGGACTTAACCACAGTTTAGCCCAGAGAACTATTCTAGTAGAGCCAAGGAGTTTCAGAAGCTGGTGGCCTCTCTTCTCACTTATGGCTCTTATGCTTTCTGTGCTCAAGTGCTGCAATTTTACTCATGCAGTCCTGTCTTAAAAGAGAATTATATATTTTTCCTCTTAATTCTCCTGCTGTTCACCATCTCTTTGCTCTGGTACATTGTATTTTGACTACCAGCTCATGACCTGGTTTTGTTTACAAATATCTTTACAAAGAGAGAAGTGCTGATGCAGCAAGTGACAAGAATAACTGGGTAAAGTTTATTGCTTGATATGCAAAGGTGCATCTTCTGCTGGGGAAAAAAAGTAAATTCCATTGACCTTCTCCTGTTCTTCTCAGACAAAGTGAATGAGGATGTCCGAAGACATAAAACTTTCCACTTAAAGTTGATCCAGTCTGGTTTATTATGTGAGATATGTAAGAATAAGCTTATAAAGACTCTAGAAACAGAGGAGAATGCATACAAAGAAATATTGTGGTTCTGCTGTAGGTAATGAGAATTTTGACCTTGATTACGACCACTCTTAATGTAAGAGGTAGTCCCGGTATCCGCCGTTACCTACTGGTTGCCCATGGTTTCGAAAGCTCTCCTGGCATTCTTGATCCGACTGCACTGGGTTTAGCAGCGACCAAGTCATTCCTACTCAGTGTGCGGCTGCTAACTTCAACCTATATATATAGGGAGCAGAAATTAAAATCTGTACTATTGGGGCGCTGTGACGCACAGGGCACGTGCATCACATTGTGGGGGGAGCATGGGCACTGCCAAGCAGAGGTGGCAGCCGCTGGGAGTTTCACCAT